>PVLC010010752.1:0-49385 GCA_004027655.1 Graphiurus murinus
AAAAAAAAAAAAAGAAATCAGAGGTGCTGGCAAGAAAGAGACAGAGTTGCTGGCTGGCAACTCTAGAAGACAGGGGTTTTCTTTTATAGGGAACATTGAAAATGGTGAGTAAATGGTGGGGACTTGGGCAACACTTCAATGGAGCAAGTCCCATGGGAGTTTTCAAAGTTGCTGTCAGAGGGCCAGAGGCTGTGAGTCGTGACCCACAGTGTGGCAGGGGAAGAGTGTAACCATGAATTTTTAGGTTCAAGCCAATCTGTCTTTCCATTGGTCCTTTTTTTTTTTTTTTTCTCCTCTCCCCTTTCCTTTTTTGTAATGGCCAGTCATCCTCCCCTTTCCCCATGCCTAGAGTAAGTACCACACAGGAAAAATGTTTTATCCTATGTGACATGATAAAGATTATACTAAATTAAAAGTTGGTTATTCTGGGTGTCCATCTAGTCACTAGGAACTGTTGACCAGCGGCTCACTACAAAGACCACCAAAGATACCTATGGACTGAGGAGAGTAAAGTTGTGAACTCACAGCAGCAAAGCAAATCACTACCTTGGCAGATGCTCTAAGAAAATCAAAATTCTGTGGTGACACAGAAGAAGAAATTGAGGGAGGAATATATATTGTTTGAGTATTTTCACTGAAGAGATTTAAGGCAGGCAGGTCTCCCAAAGAGGGAAATTGGTAGGAATTGCCCCAAATTCATGACACAATAATTTAGCCTCAGTAGACACCGGGAGAGGAAGTTTTTGAGACGATTGAGCAAATCATCGATTCAGGAGCTGTTTGAGCACATGGCCAGCATGTTTGCCAGAGAATTTGGTTTTCAAGAATTTCCTGAAGTAATGGAGTCATTTGTTAGTATTCAGCTTTATCTTCCTTGTCAAGTATTTCCTGATTTAAAAAAAAGTTAAGACATGCTTACACAGTGTCCAGTATTCTAAAAGCCAAGATTAAGAGAAACTCCTTCATAGCATTGGCTAAGATGAGAAAGCTTGTGTTATGAACCAAGTCCTCAAAGCCCCTCAAATCATATACTGAAGCCCAAACTCCTGATGTGACTGTATTTTGATATAGGTCCTGTAGGAAAGTAATTAACGTTAACTGAAGTCCAATGGGTCAAGTCCTACTCTGATAGACCTGTTGTCCTTGTAAATTCAAGAGACTTCAGCATGTACTGCCTCTCTTTCCCTGAGGACATATAAAAAAATTCCCAGGAGAACCCAGGAAGTAGAGATCTCACCAGAAATAAACCTTAAGGACACATTGATCTTGAACTTCTAACTTCTAAATACTAAGTTTCTGTTGCTTAAGCCACCCACTCTCTGGTATTGTTATGGCAGCCTGAACAGTAATTTATCCTGAGTATCAAAGGTAGATGGTGTTACTGAGGTGAAATAGAGAAGGAGCAGTAGGGATGGAACCCAGCAGGAGCCCTTGTTACAACAAGCACTCATTTGAAGCCTATTGAAAATTGCCATTCTGAACCACTTAAAAGGAAACCGGGTTTCCTTAATAAGGGGACCTCCCAACCCACTGAATTGCTCATCAAAACAGGAAAAGAAGAAAGAGTTGAAGATAAAGGACACAGTTAATCAGCAACAAGAATAAGAAATGTTGCTTATGCTATTCCCTTTCTTGTTATATCATCTGATATTCACCTTGGTGTGCTTCTATTGCATAATATTTTTGAGCCAGATTCCACTTCCATTGCAGTGAGAGTTGATACACATCCTTGGGAAATGCTTAGAAATCTTGAGAGGAGTGAAAACTTAATGTGCAGTCAAAATGGTCTGAATATTCCCGTGGGTTTCCTGGAATGCCGTGGCATCTTGCATGGAAACTGACGCGATTGTGCTTCTCACCTTATAATACTCTTCACCAAAGGACTGGAGACCTCAAACACCCTCTCACCCTCTTCTGACTGCTATGCCCAGAGTAGTCAACTCATGACAACAGCAATAAAAATAAATTGACTACCCCCCCAAGGCATGTATTTGCAGCGGATTCCAGTAATACAATGACAAGAACATTCTTTAAACTCTAATGTCTTGCCTTTTATGCTTTTATAGGTTCTGTTATTGATTTGCTTATATTCCATTTGCTTGTTAATGGTTTCTGAAATGCACTGTACTGTGTCTAACGCACCAGTATCATACTTAACTCCCATCTTTTTTTCCCTTTTATTTGTAGCGATATCTGAGATTACATATGAAGAGCAAGATGAGAATACAAGTAGTTTATCTTTAGCAGTGATGAAGATGGATATTTACTACAGTATATAAATGGAAAGACTGGGGGACTTAAATGTTGAGATAAACTAGGATTTAAGCCATTGCTTTAGACAGGCTATAAAAATGTTATTAGGAATTTGCTGCAGAAACAAAGAAAACTGCTGTTTCTAATTCTTTCTTGGCTTAATCATCCAAAAGTTTAATAAGCTGTGTACATAAATGAGAGATGGATTTTACAACTTTGGAATAATGATATGTTTATATATTCCTCTTGTACCTCCTTTGCAATGAAAACTAAAGGTCTGTCATTTTAATTAGGCTTCAAATGGACACAAATTCTTTCTTTATAAATCAATTTAAAAAACAAGTGAAAGAGTCACCATACTTGTGTAAATGCATTTCCATTTAATTAAAGATTTATAATATCAACACCCTGAAGCATGTCAAACTTAATTTTTCATTCTTCACTGATCCAACTGTGAACCATAACCAAAGTTTAGGGAATTTAAATGAATGCTCAGTGATGACTTCCCCTCTTTACTCAATTAAACCAAATTGCCTACATTGAATTATCATGGTTTTTTTCCCCAAAATATATTGATCAGTTGTTTCTCTGATCGATAATGTCTTAGAAGTGAAGAAATAAGGAATCTGGAAGGATAAAAATCTTTCAGACATCACTGTGCAATCCCCAGACCAAGTTGAGGTATTTGTCCTATAAAATCCAACAAAATGAACAATTATTTACCTCTTTCTACCTACTAGAGCTAGGTTTGTTCTTGACCAGGAATTTCCCTTTTTTTTTTTTTTTTGCCAAATTAATCAGAATGTTTAATGTTTTCTATTGTTTGTTTGTTTTCACTTTGTTTGAACTAAGGTGAAAAATCACTTTTCATAGGAACAATTTTTTTTTCTGTAAAAACATTCTCTGGAATTAGCAAATGTCAACATTCAATGTTCATTTCCTTGACCCTTAACTTGTGACAGTCTGTTTGGATTCTTTGATGACCCAGTCTCAGTGATTTTTAGTATTAGTATGCTACTGTCTACCTCCTTTCAGCCCACTGCCCCTCATCTTTTGATTATCTTTATTTTCTTTGCCTTATTATACTTGTATTCAAATGTTACAAGACAAAAGTGATAGAAAGGAGACATACACCTCTCCAAGAGATTCTTCTATCAAGAATCTCCCTTGGAGACTCTTCTTGTTGTGAAGATTAGATAAGATGATGTATACAGAGTATTTAATATAATGCCTGACATATAGCACATGATCAATAAATGTGACAATTGCCTTTAGTGTTGAGTTTTAATTAATCTAATTAATCTCTTTCTAGTAAATGTCCATGTCCGTATGTTATTATCCAAAGGTAACTTAAACTTGGGACAATTCAACCAATGAGAGAATGATTTTCTTTGGCTAATTGCAAGGATTAAATTGCCATAAAAATGTCTTGATAGATAGATAATGACAACACCTACTTTAAAATCTCATTTTTTAATTTTATCAAATTTATCAAATGTATTAGTTTAATAAATTATAATTGGACATTTTGTAAGTAGTTAACCATTTTTTTATTCTTGCCATTGTTTGAAATTTACTTTCTTCTAAGTATATTTCTCCATCCATTACTTTAACCCACCACACATTCATACATGAGTTCATTTATTCATTCACTTATCCATTCAAATATTATTATAATTATAGCTTTTTCCTACAAAGCAATATTTTTATCAATTTAAAAAATTATAAATGTTTTTCGTTATGTTTGTACTCTAATATTTAATTATTATAATTATCGAATTTTATTTATGCAATGTTTCCTCTCATTTCCTCTCTGCATATTGGATATTTTTTAATAATCCTAGATTCTAGGTAACTTCATTATCAGAAACTCCTATTCAGATGTAGATGGACTATCTTTGGATTTTAATATTGTCTCTTTGAGAATATTTCACAAATGACTGAAAGGTAGTATATTTTGTATCCATATTGGGGCAAATGTCATACGGTGCTGAATTACACTAGAACAAACTTTTTAGGTGACAAATTCTCTCCAAAGAAATAGATTTAAGTAGAACCTGAAATATTATTCATTGGTGTAATGAAGGTGAATTTGAGAGAATAAACTAGGCAACTACTATAGTGAAGAGACCTTCTTGTGCAGATATTTTTGTTGTTGATGAATTCTTTATTCCCATGTATAAAAACCTAGCAGGTAGAGAATCCAGCTTTATGGCCAGAGAAGAGAAGAAAATATTTTTGGTTGGGTGCAAAGGGATCAACATTTATTTGTTAAAGTTGTGATATTAGTGACAGGTAAGGGGAGATGATAATCCCAGTCCATTGTCAGAAAGAACTGAGACAGAGAAAGCAATAACAGGATATCTCTCTTCTACTTCAGTTCACTGCAACAAGCAACCAATAGACTTGGCAAACTAAGAGCTTTGCAAAGAGCTGCCTTAGTTAGTTACATCCAAAAACCCAATGGAGAAAGAAATAAAAGGAGTGAAACATTTTGAAATGAAAATGAAGACATTTTTAGAGGAGTAATATTGTGGGTTTCCTCATGTCCAGCTTCATTATATTTTCTTTGAATGAAATGTATTTTGAGATTGTTTTGCAGCCTATCCTCATGCTTTCAATTAAATTTGAACATTCATCATTTAGCAAAATTCATTTAACCCCCAACAATGCACTAAGCACATCTCTAAATGCTAGGGATAAAAAGAGGAAGTATACATGGTTTCTGATTTCTAGAACCATCCTCGCAACCATTTGAAAAAGTCATGTTAGAAAAATAAAACATTAATAAACATAGCATGATAAGTGTTGTAATTGAACTACACGGAAAAAATGGACTTCTAAGGAATCAATACTTCACCAACTAGCTATTTACCAAAAAAAATACTACTCTAGGGCCGGACGTGGTGGCGCACGCTTGTAATCCCAGCATTCGGGAGGCTGAGATGAGAGGATCCGGGTTCGCGGCCAGCCTCAGCTACCTAGTGAGGCACTCCGCAACTTAGTGAGATCCGGTTTCAAAATAAAGAATAAAAAATAGGGCTGGGGGTGTAGCTCGGAGGTAGAATGCCCCTGAGTTCAATCCCTAGTACTGCAAAAAAAAAAACCTGGCTTGCTAAAGAAGTTCTGGAGTCAGAGAATATGAAACCATATTACATTGCTGGAAGAAATCCAAATTATTTACTGTTAAGATGTATGACTAATTTTTTTTTTTTTAAATAGGAGCACCTTACCATTTGGGTAATGTTTATATATATATATATGTATATATATATACATATATATATGTCATATAAATATATATGTATGCGTATATTAAATATATATATGTATGTCATATAAATATATATCATGTAAATCAAATTGAGGTAACATTCAGCTATTAGTTATTATTTTTTAAAAAATATATAAAATGAAAATAACTTATGTGATTGTTAATTCATTCTCTTATATATATTTCCCATAAATAACTTACAAAAATACTAAAATTAAAAATTAAAAAATCGAATTTAGACATTTTTAAACAAACAGATTCAGTAATATGAAAGGAGAAGATTACATGTATCAACACTACTAAAGCAATTTAGAAATTGACATCTCAGCCAGGCGTGATGGCACATGCTTCTAATCCCAGTACTTGAGAGGCTGAGACAGGAAGACTGCAGGTTCCCAGTCAGCCTCAGCTACTTGGAAGCCTCCACAACTTAGTGAGACCCCGTTTCAAAATAAAGAATTAAAATGGGGCTGGGAGTGTAGCTCAGAGTTAGAATGCCCCTGGGTTTAATCTCCAGTGCTGCAAGAAAAAAAAAGACATGTCAAATATCCAACTTCTGGGTATATAATCTTATATCTACTTGCAAATATTGCTTTGGTTTCTAATAAAAAGCATATGTTTTGTTGTGCTTTTGGCTCTATTAATTTTTAAAGTTTACAATCTGTGACAGTTTTTACTCGATTAGAGTTCTGATACTAAACGTTTGAGGATCCACTTAGGGTGGATCTGAGGAATAAACATTTTGACTAATATGGATGCCTCCACAACTCCTTTGAGTCCTCGTAACTCAAGGTAAACACTAGGATACTCTCTGCAAATGCAAACTAAAGAGAACATTATCTTAATGATACCCTGAAACCTTATCTGGTTGAAATTTTGTTTAAGATTAAATAACGGGTGTTTTATTTAGATTAATTATCAAAAAGATCACAGTAGTCAATAGGTAACTGAAAGACACCATCTGTTCCCTTTTCCAGTTTTATCTAATAGCTTTGCATTGGTGTACTAGGGAACTTGGAGAATTAATTAGGCAGCAAATGCAATCTTCTCACAGATGGTACCATGTACTTCTTGCAAATATATACCAGAAAAACTTATATGATTTTACTTTCATCTTATTTGCCTCCTAGAAAGTTTTAAAGGATTACTGGACACATTACTATTCTTCAATAGTAATTGACCTATTGAAGAAACTAAAAAATTACTGGAGGTGTAGCACATGCCTGTAATCCCAATATTTGAGAGGCTGAGAAAGAAGGATCACAAGTTCAAGCTCAGTGTCAGCAACTTAGTGACACCCTGTTTCAAAATAAAAAATGAAATCAGGCTGGGGGTATAGCCCAGGGTAAAATATCCTTGGTTTTGGTGCTCAGAACAAGACATACACACACACTTATGCTTGCACACACATGCACACAATTTAGCTTCAAAGAAAAATGCTTCCTTGAAGACATCATTAAAATTTCAGGTAAATTTGACATCTCATTCTGATAAGAGTTTAAATCAAGTTACTTGTTTTTAATTCCCAGAGTG
This sequence comes from Graphiurus murinus, assembly GCA_004027655.1. Lineage (NCBI taxonomy): Eukaryota > Metazoa > Chordata > Mammalia > Rodentia > Gliridae > Graphiurus > Graphiurus murinus. The sequence goes on from PVLC010010752.1 coordinate 7,061, forward strand.
TTGTTTTTCTTTTTTATTCTTGTATAGCTTTTAGTGATCTGCAAGAATTCATATTCTGCTTGTTTTGCAGATCTGATTTGTTTTATAAAAGCTGTCCTCCAAAGGTCCTGTTGCTATAATTTATGTAATATTTTAATGTGACTCTAGATATGTGTGAATAACTGAAGGAAATAACATAAGCAAGTCCTGTGCACTCAGCTTTATTTTAGAAGCTGCTTTTTCATAGAGACAAACTACTTCTGGTTTGAATATATAAGGAAGCGCACTGTTACCTCTCTGTCTTTCTCTTCTTTTTTTTCTGCTCAGCTTCATAATATCTAACTCATCTCTTACCTTACTACAATCAGGTTTTATCCACACCACTCCACTAAGATTACTCCTTCAATAGTTGTGACTGACATCTTGGTCTTTAAAATACCATGATTTCTTTTCTTGATTTCATTTTAACACAATTGACTCATGATTTCTCTAACTGGGAGGCAATGTTGTCTTCTAGCTTGTCTCCTCTGTTATCTTACCAACTCAAGTAGTGTTCTTATATTGCATTCTTTTAATTGTGTATGCTTCTTAGGAATTCTATCACACTCCCTATGAGAGGCATAATTTCAACAAAACTCCTCAAGGATTCCTGTCTCCTAGGTATTCAACCAAGAGCCATTCTAAGTACCACTGTGAGGGGAATTTACAGATATAATTAATGCCATTAATCAGCTGATATTAAAATAGAGGGGTTACCATGTATTTCCTGGGTGGGCCCAAAGTAACCACATGACTTCTTAAAAACAGAAAGAGACTTAAGATTCAATTAGAGAGATGTGGTGGAGAGAAGGCAAGGCTCATGCGGTGGCAGATGCAGAAGTCAGAGATAACAAAAAAGAGAAGAATTCAATCGGCAGGGCTTTGCTTGCTTCCACATCCGGAGGTCCCTGTTCCAGGACTGGACAGAGTGTTTCAGGAGCAAGAGCATCCACTGACTGATAGACATCAAGGAAAGGAAGCACCAGTCCCACATCTGCAAGGAGCTAGATTCTGCCATCAGTGTGAATGTGCTAAATGATGGATTCTTCCCATAGTCTCTCAAAGAGAGACCACATAACCAATGTCTTGAGAGTTGTCTTTACAAGCCCAAAACCAAGCCAGGGTTGATGGTGCATGTCTATAATCTTAGTACTTAGGAATGGGGCGCTAAGACAGGAGGATGACAGGTTTGAGACCAGCCTCAACAACTTACAAGACCCTCAGCAACTTGGTGAGATTCTGTTTCAAAGTAAAAAATAAAATAGGGCTGGGGGTGTAGTTCAGAAGTAGAATGCCCCTGAGTTCAATCCCTAGTACACACACACACACACACATACACACACACACACACACTCACACACACACACACACACACACTCACACACACACACACTCACACATACACAGAGTCAAGTTTGTCTAGACTCTTGACCTTCAGAGCACATATGTGTGTTTAACAACTAAGTTTGTCATAATATGTCATGACAGTAACAGAAAAATATTATACCCCCTTGATTGGTGTGTATTTCCTGACTTTGTTTACTTATGCCCATGATCCCATATCATATCTCTATCTTCTATCCCCTAACAAGCTCCAAAGCATTGGCCTACTTTCTTCCAAATGTCCTCAGTTATAACAAACTCATTCAGTCATTTTTCCACCACCTCCTATGTTTCATTTAGTATTCCCTATGTAGATTAATATATTATCGTCTACCAGTTTTGTGAACTAGCATCTATGTCTGTCCCATACTCTTTCTGACAACTCTCATCCAACTGGTCAGCATTTTTTCATCCCTGATCATTTTGTAGGTGCTGGGATACAAACAGGCAGGTATTTGTAAGATACAGCTTTTGCTCCACTAAAGAATAAAGTCATAAAAGCAGATAAAATAAGTACAGGGTACTACAATTACTAGAAATTATTTTCAAATGATGTAATAAAAATTAATCATAGGAGCAAATTTTTTGATTAAGTTAGGGTTGAGCTTTCTGTAGAAATGAAATTTCAATTATGACTTCAAAATAAGAATAAACCAATTATTCAAGAATAAGGCAGCTATGGCCTGTCTGATTTCAGGCACAGGAAACTGCATATCCCAAAACCTTGAGGTAGGAAGAGGCTGGCAAGTTTGAGGAGGAAAAGAAACCTGTGTGTCTGGAGAGGAGAAAGCAAAAGAGTTCAAAGGCACAAAATGCCACGAGTAGGGAGAAGTGAACAGAAGAATATGTGTAGAACGTGTAGTTTTGTAGGTCACAGTAATGAGTAGAATTGCTTTCCAAGAACAAATAGGAAGCCATTAAATATTTTCAGCAGAGAAGTAGCATTTTCTGGTCTGTCTCTCCAGAAATGTGGAGAGAGGACAAGAGAAGATAAAGAGGGGTGAGACTAGTCCAGATGTCATAACATCCATTCATTTAATGCATTTTTAAGGAGGGCCTGTTAGATTTCAGCCATTTTTTTCCATTCTGTCTTGAAGTAGAGTGGCAATAGTGGAGCTGGAAGGAAACTGGAACGATACAAGATTTGTTTTGAAGCTTCACAGTCATAATTGGAGGCTGAATTATAATGAAAGGACACAAGAAAGAAATTGATGCTGACTTCTGGGTTTTTGGCTTGAGTAACAGGATCAATGGTGCTGCCTTCCTACTGTAAAAGAGAATACACCAGAGGACTAGGTTAGAGGCAAGAGCCAAAAAAATCAAGGGATTCTGATACAATAATCTTCTGATGCATTCCCATCACCCAAGTTCATACTTAGCAACCCAGTCCTCAACACAGAGCTCAGATCTAGTGATGTAAAACAAGATTGTCAATATGAAACAAGCATTCAAAGCCATTGAGCTAGAGGAAAGCACTTAAAGACCATCTGCTAATAATTCACCTTCTGAAATGTTAATCACATCTCCTTCTTTAGCCAGATGTGGTGGCACACTCCTGTAATCTCATTCCTTGAGAGGCTGAAACAAGAGGATTGTAGGCTTGAGACCAGCCTTAGCAACAGCAAAACTCAGCAAACTAGCATGACTCTGTTTTAAAATAAAAATAAAATATAAAGACCTTGTTTCAAAATAAAAAGTAAAATAGGAATGGGGTATAGCTCAGAGGTAGAATGCCCCTGGTTTCAATCCCAGTACCAGAACAAAGCAAAACAAAACAATCAAACAGAAAAACCTTCTTCTATATTTTTCTCACTACCTAGTCTTTCCCTAGTGTCTGCTCTCAATAAAAAATCTTCCCCCTCCAATACTTCCACCTATTCCAATACTTCCTCCTATTGCCACCAGTCTTCACTGATTATTTTACTTACCTTGAAAATCTGAGACAAGGGTTGGGGATGTATCTCAGTGGTAAAGTACATGCATGAGGCTTTGGGTTTGATCCCTGGCATGGGGAGAGGAGGGTAATTGGGGGGAGGACCTTGAGATGGATTGCAACTATCTGACTATAGAATGAAAAGAAAAGACCGTGTGTGTGTGTGTGTGTGTGTGTGTGTGTGTGTGTGTGTGTGTGTTTGCCCTTTTCTTTTGACCATGAGAATGTCATGCCCAGATAGGTCAATTAACTTGGATTCCAGAATGAAGGAGGACTTTGTGGAGCAAGGTGATAACCAATCTACAAATCCAACTTGTATACAAGAATTAAATCTATGTTACAGTAAGCTGCTAAGAATTGCAGAGTGTTTGTTACTGAAGCATAACCCAGCAAAGCTTTATTTTGCCTGTTTTCTCTTTTCCCATTTCTGTTAAAATTGTGAACAAATTTTTAACTTAAAGTTAATAAGCATTAAAGAATACAATATAAATTCAAGAAAATTATATTCTGATCTTGATTTATGGGGAAAAATGAAAGCATACCAAAAGTAAGTACATAAGAGGTTTATTTTTACCTTTTTATATTTAATGTATATTTACACTTAGTGATAGTGTATTATTAAACTGGTTTACAAAATAGACTGGTTTACAAAATATGTTGAATCTTTAGAAAAGGATGCACAGCATGTCCATTTCACTCTACCCTCATCAATATTTCTTACTATTAATTCTTTTTTATTGATTTTTAAATAATTTTTATTGGTGCATTGTAATTATACATGATAGTAAGATTCACACTGATATATAAGCATATGACATTATGTTCTCTCTTTCCTTCCATATACCTTTCCTTTCCCTTCTTTTTTTAGTTCTTACATGGCCCAAACTACTGACTTACTTTTCTGAGGTAGGTGGATATAACTTTGTGTTGACCTTTAGCAAGCCACCACTTAAAATAGTCATAATAAATCATAATAGTCACAATAAATCATAATAGTCATAATAAATTTTATTAGAGCATGGAAAACAAAATCTAATAAATTATAACATCAAATAACTAAAATGCTTTTTATTACCTCTGCAGCTAAGATTTGGCTGATGGTTACACTCAATATATTTTCACATTTGCTGAAAAAATGGGGACAGGGATCTGAGTACGATTCAAACATTACACAAGTTTTGGAAAATTTCAATTACTTATGTATGAAATGTGCAATGTTTGTATTTATTTAATTTAGTGAAACTTTGTGGACAATTTTATGACTTTGACCACTTGGTAGGTCTCTCAGTGATTATTGTACTGAGGTCACTGTTTTTGATCTGGCAAAAGCTTTCTCCAAGCCAAGAATTTTCATTATCAGCAACACTAGTACAGCTGGGTTTTATATGTATATGAAATCAGGATACCAGAGGGACTTCAGATAATGGAGGAGAAACTCCAGTGAAGTGAAGGAGAGGATGAAGGAATCACTTCCAGTGATATTACGTGTATATGTGAGAATACCAAAGTCAATCTCAATATCCTGTATGGGGAAGGGGAGTGGGAAGAGAGCCAGGGGAAAGTTCACCAAGTGCTGTGTTCATGTATGTCACTATCACCATGAACTACATTATGGTGTGAGATTATAATGCACCAATAAAAGTACAAAAATATTTTTAAAATGTTTGCATCAAATTCCCCAGATCATCATTCTCATAAGTGTTTTTTAATGAAGAAAAGCAGAAATTTCCCACAGTTGAGATTAGTTGTTGTTGTTTTTCTCCTTTTCAATACACTTATATTTTGTTCTGATTTGTATAGGTTAGAGATTATTAATTAATATTAATCTGCAGAATTCTCAGAGACTGTTATATACCCACCCTATAGCAAGTGAAAATGTCCTTGGTATAATTTGTCTCCACAAGTTTTCAGAAATTAATATTATCTTCTTTAAAAGAAAACTCTCAGCTGAGCACAGTGGTGTATGACTATAACCTCAGTACTTGGAAGATGAAATAGGAGGATCACAGATTAGAGGCCAGCCCCAGAAACTTAGTGAGACCTTCAACAACAAAGCAAGATTCTGTTTCAAAATAAAATATAAAAAAAAGAATGGGGTGTAGTTAAGAGTTAGAATGTTCCCAGATTCAATCTCCAGTGCCAAAACCAAAACAAAACAATAAAAAAACTAAAAAATGTATAATTTATTTCTATCTGTTTTATCTTCCTTCATCATTTCTTCATACTCTGAGTACCTGGATTCAGTGGTCCATCTCAGGCAAGTACCAACCCTTCCAGGATGGGATCTGGAGATGGTCTTACAACTGGAAGCCCAGGATCAAGGTATAGACTCCAAGGGATTACATCTATCCACATTAGCTTCCCTCACCACTTACCCTGTGAACCCAGTACTCAAGGACACTTTAAGTTTGATTTTGGTCATACCTTGGGTTTCTTTACTAAAACTGTAACACTTCCAAAAATTTGGACTCCTTGGCCCGGATCCTGCCTAGTCATTTCAACACCGTCTCCCTAGAACCATTGACTGTCCATTTCCCACTGAGTCAGCTACCCGGCTCCCAATCCTTTTGCCCAGGGTTACCATGAGACACATGAAAACTCAGAGCACTCATCACATTCCTAAAATATTTTTAAACTTTCCAGCAAGCTCATCAATACATGGCATGTTTTTTCTTCCTCTTCCTCTTCTTCCACTTCTTCTTATGAAGTTATAATTTTTATGGATGGGGTATAATGGTTTATAAATCTTGCTCAAATTTCATGATTCCAAAAATTAATGTTTCTGAGATGAGCATAAAAAACCCAAAATGTTTTTTAATGATCCCATTAGAGAAGAAAATATATCTTTTATAATCTTTTAACACTACTTGCTTCCTAACATCCTTAACTTTCCCTCAAATGAAGCATAAACTAAATTGTGTTTTGAATACTTTTCACAATGCAATTGCTAATATATAATACTTTAAAAACAACAAATAAAAATTCCTAGAATAACATTTTAATGTATTACAGCGAGCAATATAGACTATTTTATAAATACATTGACCAGTTGATTATCAAGGGTTATCTTTACTTTTTTTTTTTGCAGTACTGGGGATTGAACTCAGGGGCATTCTACCTCTGAGCTACACCCCCAGCCCTATTTTTTATTCTTTATTTTGAAACCGGGTCTCACTAAGTTGTGGAGCGCCTCACTAGGCAGCTGAGGCTGGCCACGAACCTGGATCCTCCGGTCTCAGCCTCCCGAATGCTGGGATTACAAGCGTGCGCCACCACGCCCGGCTTATCTTTACTTTTGATTTCATGATTGGTCAATATTTTTTTAAATTTTATTACAAACTTGTCTCATCTATTAACCTATGTAATTAGCGCATAAAGAACAAATCCATTAATTCTAGTTAGGTTTTGCAAAAATTATTGTGAGTAAATCTTCTTATTAAGTACACACTAATTTCATAAAATATTGGAGTAATTTGTTAAGAATACATAATCTATAAGGAATTGACAAAAATTAGAATTTGTTAAGTTGACAAAACTTTATTCAATTAAATTGAATATTTTCTTAATACTATGTTTTAAAATAACTGCTTAATATGGAAATATAGACATTACTAAGTGATATAATATTAAAATAAATTATTATAGCTTTCATATACCATGAGTAATACAAAAATGTATATGATAAACCTGCTTTATACTGTAAGATCATTAAAACATGCTTGCTAATATGTCGTCTTCGATATTTGAGATCAACTTGTAGACATTTAGTTTCATGGTGGAAACAAAAACATATCCACACTAAGATATCATTTATCTTGAATTTTTGTCAAAATTATCTCCCACAGTTTGAACACATTCTTCTGATTTTCTCTCCTTTTCTTGAATCACTCTCTGGCTTCCTGTCTGGTGATGTGATCTTCCACACATGCTTCCATCATGATGCCATCCACAACTAGGTCCTCACCAGAATGGAATCAATTGCCTGATCTTGGACTTCTAGTGTTCAAAACTGTGAGCTAAATAAACCTCTTTTCTCCATAAAATACCCAGTATCAAGTGTTTTGCTATAGTAACAACAAAAGAAAGATCAATAGAACTAAAAATTTTAACATGCATCCAAATCAGGTTATATAGTCATAAGAACTTATAACCAATTGTATGCTTTCAATACATTAGATTTTCTCTACAACCACACAGCTAGGAAAAGCATATTGACCTATTTTTTACCAATGAAATAAAAAAAGTAGAATTGATCCTGCTAATTCTATTTCTAGTTTTGACTTTATAATATCACTTAAAATCATTTGATTTTATGCATTTTTCATATTAGAACTTAAAATGACTTCTCAAAAAAGCAAACATCAAGTCCCATATTTGAAAATAATATGTAGATTTAAATATATTCCCTGAAAACACTAAGAATACACTCAAAACTATATTATTAATCAAAACTATATTATTAATGAGAAAGCTGGCAGCTGTTTAAATTGATATTTTATCCCTTTCACAAGGATAATAGGATCTATAGTTTTCTTATTTACCATTGCATTAAGGACACAACCTAGTACCTGGTAAGCGTGCAACAAATATATGTTTCATGGATAACAACTCAATCAGTAAGAAATAAATTATCATGTTATGATCAATTTACATATTACTGCATGAACTTATACTGAGGCCATATAAGTTTTCAACCATTCCTTTCTTCACTAGACCATAGGGAGGGTGGTCAAGGGCAGGAACCATATTCCGGTTATCTTCATATACTCAGTGTTTTTGTTAATAGGGAATATTCATAACTACTTATGAAATGAATAGCTATTTTCAACAAACGTAGCTTTCAAAATAATTAAGACATATATCTACATATTTTACAGTGAAAAATGAGAAAAGGAGAGCTCATGGCATCTCTACATTTTATATGAGGTCCACACACTCTTGTGTGTACATATGCATATCATGCCCATTATATATTAATGTTTCCACAGAGTGAGTAGAGGTCAATATTTTTGCTAGTTTGTTCTAAGGTGGTTTTGCTAAATAAAGAAGTTAAGATGAGAAATTTACTTGCCAGAATACATATCATTAAAATTCTGAAATTTAAAAAAGAAACTTTACTATATTATGCCATTGCACACCATCTAAAAAGCGCATTGGTATTTGCATGCATTCCAGAATAGTTTAAATTTTTTGAGAAAAGGAGATGATAATTTGTTCATCTATGAAACTCCAGCTCCAACTTTAATACATAGCACATATTTTACAATTAAAAATTAACTTGTGTTAATTTAGAGGAAGAAATCTCTAGGATAGCTAAGTTAAACACTGGTTAAATATCGGAAAACACAGTATTATGTTTAACTTGATTACAAAAGAAAGACTTCCTTAATAAAGAGCAAAACTGGCACATAAATAAGTAAATTGCTAAAACTTTCTGGCTTAATCTGTCAGTATCAATCAGAAGTCTTATATACTACACTTTGAAATATCGACTCAACTTATAGAACCTATTCTTTGGGAAATAATGATTTGGGCATGGATTTAGCTAAAAATACTTCTGGTAATACTATTATAATAGTAAATACCTGTAAGTAACTGACTAGCCACTATTATATCATGGCTACAAATGAAATGAACTAAGGTAATCCACTTAGTTATTCAATTGCATATTATGTGATAAATAAAAACATATTGACATAGATATATGTTCATGAGACATTGATTAGCATAAAAAAGCTATGTATCAATCTGTATCATATTATCTCTACCAAATATGTACTAATAAAAACATCCCTAAGAACATAGGTAAAACTATAAACTAGTAATTGCCTCTGACATTATTTCTATTTAAAATACTACTATAACTAAATATTGTGTTCTATAAAAAATATAATTATTCTAATGATAAAAAATATCCAGAGATAAAAATCATTACATCTTAAATATATTCCTCCAATCTTTATATTGTTTATATATATATTTTAGTGTAATTTAAATCATACTGTGTCCCGGATGATATCTTCTTTGTTAACATTTTACCTTGAACAAAGTTTTAAAAGTGTAACAGCAAATATAATCTTTTTTGTTAGAAAAACAACTTTTACTGGATGCATGGTATATTTTCATATTTCAAAAATATTGGTAATAATTATAACTGCATATTTTGATTGCCTCCAAGTTTGCACTATTATAAACAATATGAAAATGAGCCTTCTTATAGATATATTGCTGATACTTTCTCAAGCGAAGTATTCAGAAGGGGTTGTGCTAGTTTAAAGAAACACATTCTAAAGCTTAGATATGTATGATCAAATCACCCAACAGAAAGCTTTCAATACACAACTAGGAAATATAAAAGTGCTTATCTCTCTCTCCATTAAAAAATTTCATTGGCTCAAATTCATTTCTATATAAATAGCACATTAACTCAATCTGATAGAAAATATGAATTTATTGAGACTTCCACCTAGTTCATATCTCCAGTCTGAAATCAATGTCAAAATTTTTTCTCACATTTATCCATTAATTTTCTGTCTGAAAATATGATTTTACACACACACACACACACACACACACACACACACACAACAGCATGTGTGTATATGTGTGTGTTCTTTTAACCAAAAAGGAAGCATTACCCCCTACTCTGAAATTTTCTCACTGAACAATGGTGTGTCTCACTGAGACATGGCTATGTCTCATTCTTTTGAAAGGTTTTTTTCAATTTGAATATTATTTTTAACATTTCTATGCTTCAAAATATCTCTTGATGTGGATGTACATAATTTAATGGTTTATTTTTCATGACTATTTAAAGTGCTTCTAGAAGTCATTCTTTTTAAAAATATTTTATATTATGATATACAGAAAATAAGTCATAATTATATCACTAGGTTTCACAGCAGACTGTAAATTTTTATTTGTTATTTGGCTACTTATGTTTGTTAATTGCTTAATTTTCTATATAACTATTTTTATTACATTATTAATATCTTATTTGATTTTGATAAGTTTCTTCTATGTTTTGAATTACTCCTTGCATGTAACTACAATATATTTTGTAATTCATCATTTTTCTATTGTTTTACTTAATAACTTGAATTTTTGCTTTGTCAAACATATCAATCTTTTCCATTAAAATTAAAGGCTTCTCTATCCACAACATCTAGTCATATATATTTTATTGAAGTTATAAATAATTTAAATAATTAATTAAATTTCATTGAAAGACATTTTCTGGGCTTTCAATATCATTATCTTGAGTATCTGTCGTGGTCCAGCCCTTTAGGCAGGGATCGGGGGTCCTTCAATAGGTGTGGAATGAGATGAGGTCACGAGAATACACTCACACTGAATGCAGTGAAGAAGCGTATATGTTTTATTGTTTGCTCGTAGCTATTTCATACTATCTTTTTTGCAGTGAAGCATATAGAACAGGAATTTTTACAGACTTGTTTTTCTAAAGGTTGAGTAGGTACATCTTTAACTAGAAAAGCCATTTCTCAAGACATTTAATGGGGTTAAGAAAACAGTAAAGGTTACAAAACACAACACATATATAAAAATTCTTTTAGTACAAAGCAGTGTTAAAGGTTAGTGAGGAATAGTTTATACCCATTAGTTTAAATCTTTACCCATTCATATAAGTGTGTTTATCTATACTATCTGATTAGCTCCTTTAAACCGTGTTCTTATCTTTTTCTCAGGCAGCTAGAGAGTTAATGTATCCTGTGAGATTCCAGGGAGACAATGTGGAAGTGGGCAAAGACTATCTGTCTTAAAGCCTTCTTTATCCATAGATATAATAGTAGACCTAAATTTCTTTGGCTTATTTATTTTGTTTCTATACCTGTGTGCTGAGAGGGAACATAAAGCTGTTTAGTAACTAAGCTTGCAAAGCCTGTTTCCTTGACTAATGTTTGTATGTGGTTAATGAATTTATGAGTTTGGCTCAAGGCACTGCTTTTTTCAGCTAATATTAAGAAATCACTATCCATCCAGCCGCCATCTCTTTCTAAGAAATTTTCCTTTATAATTAATGTAAAAACAAAACCCAAAGCACCCAAAATTTCCAGGATATAACATAATGCAAAGTGGGATATGCCACACATTCCTTCTTTTGGAATCATCTGCCTTGCAGGACTCCAGCAGACTGAGTCTTGCTCAAGATCCAGCTATTAAGGAGCTGTGGCAAGTATCCCAGGGGCACATCAGCTGAAATGGATGATAGGTCCATGAATGGTAAAATTCACCCCATTATAGAGGCCATGGAGATGGTGCCATTTCTCTGCTATGCATTTAGAAGACTTTCTCTAATCTTCTCTTCATTGCTAATTTATAAAATATAAGCAGATATAGTAATTGAAATAATCATCAACTTTTTAACAGGTAAGCCTGTAGTCATGTTCAAATGGCAGTAGAAGTTCTTACATTCTGCTTATAAGCAGTAGTGGTATAATTTCAATAATATCAGATAGACTGACAGAGACCTAGGGGTTTGAAATCCACTCACTTCACTAGAAGATAAATGAGACATGTGACTGAAGATAACCTGGGAGGTAAAATTATTTTCTTAATCTTATTTCCAATGGCCAAGAATCAATGGCCTGTTTCTAAGCTAGACAGATATATAAAAAAATAAAAATAAAAAAAGGAAAAAGAAAATTTAAGGAGGAATGGGGAAGGAAGCATTAGACTCTAAAAATATAATAGCAAATCATATAAATGACTATATATATTAAGTGATCAGAAAGTGAATGTGATCTCTGGATTCACATCATTATTATGGGGCATAAGTCACTTTTTTTTTTCAGTACTGGGAATTAAACCCAGGGATATTTTACCTCCAAGCTACACTCCCAGGCCTATTTTTTTTAAGATAGGGTCTTACTAAGTTGCAGAGGGTCTCACGAAGTAGTTGAGGCTGGCCATGAACCTACTATCTTCCTGTTTCAGCCTCCCAAGTACTGGGATTAAAAGCGTGGGCCACCACACCCTGCTCAGAAGTGACATTTGATCCCAGGCATTCTGTAACACTTCATTGAACTATCCTGTCTCTGAAGTCCAATTTTCCCTTATCTTTCTGATTAACATCCTTAGGAAGAAGTTCTTGGCAACTGGTCCATAATTTTCTAATCATCTTCTTGTTTACTATAGTCCCCATTCAATAAGCTAATACGTTATTTATAAAGTTCTTAAAATAATGTGTGGCCCATAGGAAGAGCATTTAAATTTTATTAATGAATAAAATAAGAAACTCAATGATATGAATTGAATGCTTATTATGTTGCGGGCACGTTGCCAAGTACTGGAAATGCAAACATAAGCAAAAGCGACAAATTATGTATTCCTTCGGTAGATTCTCCAAATTAGTGATACAGCCCATGGAGAGAGGGGACTATGGAATGACCCAGGGAAGCAGTAGTAACCTTGGGTGCAACTGGGGGACATTGAATTAAAATAAAGGGGAGGTAGAAACATAGGGGAGGGTGCTGAGCATTTTTTTTTTCTGAAAAGGAAGCAGAAAGCCAATAAACCTAGAAATCTATGCTTAGACCTATAGTTGAGTAGGAGGGAAACAAACAAGTAATATTTAACAAATCATTGATGTATAACTTTTGTGAAAATGCCTTATAAAAAACGCAATGTAGTATGAAGGTATATGACAAGGAGACCAAATCTAGTGAGGGAGCATACAATAGTTCCCAAGATACTGAGAACAGATCTGAGAACCTAGGGATGATATGCAGGTAGGCAAAAAGAAAGTTGGGAAGAGAACCTTCTAGATAGAAAGAAACAGATTCAAAGGTTCCAAGGCAGATGAAAGATTGGCAAACTATATGGTGCTAGAAGATTATCATTGTTTCCATCTTCTATTAATCAAAAACAATGAGTGAGAGGTACCAGGAAAGTTTCATACAAGACCTTCATAGCCCTGGGGCCTGTCTATGTGTGTGTCTCAGCTTTCATTTTAACTTTGCAATACGTAAGTTCTAGACCACTCACACCCAACCTCACCAGTCGGCCATGACACTTCTGACCACACCTTCTCTCCCTTTAGATGTTGGGCATTCAGATCTTGAGTTTCAACCTCTTTCACTTAACCTACTTAAGGGAAAAGTTACCCAGGTGAGCTCCTCTAGTCTTAGACCTTCATAGCATTTTCTTCCCAGTGGCACCCAGATCTGCACAGGCAGTTTGATTTCTGCACTGAATTCAAAAGCTCCAAAGCAAAGAGTGTCACCTAAGGGTCTAACATCTCTACCTCAAAATATCTAAGCCTGAACCCCTTCATTCTCTGCTGTGCTTTCTCCTTTCTGCTTCAGTTTAATTAATGGCATCTCTATTCACCCAGTTTCCCAAGCAAGAAGCGTTAGAATCATCTCCTACTTCTTCCTTTCTGCATGGCCAAATACAATTGCATGTGCCTTATTAATATCTCCTAAATCTCTTCACTTCTGCCTACATCCTTTACTTCAGATACTCTTCATTTTTCACCGAGACTTATCCATTAGTCATCTACAAGCTTTCCCTGTCACCAGCCTTGGCTCTCATGATCCATCTCTTGTAACACTACCAGAGTGACCTGTACTATGTCCACACGCCTCCTCTGTTTAAAATCCTTTCATAGTTCCAGTTGCCTGCAAAATCAAATCAGAACATAAGTCATGAAGCAGGTTCTGTGTTCAACTCTCCAGCCACATTTCTGACCACCGTCTTCTGTAGAAACTCTTCTCATTTAGAGATACTTGCTTCTGGAGCCAACTATGATCTTTCTCCTTAAATTTTTTTGTTAACATTTTTCTCTGTCCTACCTCTAAATATTCACCAGGCTAATCCCCTACCACTTCAGTGCACCTACCGTGAGCCACTCTTGGAGCCAAATTGGCTTGAGTGACATCCCTCTCCACTCTAACAAGGGTGTTCCGAGGATGTTTTGAGTCCCTGATTATCAGTGTAACTTTAACTCATAATCAATAGTCCCAGAACTTCTGAGTCTTCCCTGTTGCACAGCATACCAGTGCAAGTGGTATTAGCTGTCCTTGGGGAAGAACCAGGGAGATCATTATCACACACAGTGGCCACTGCATGGCAGAATCCTTTCTCTTGCCTAGGCGTCTCTCTCAGGCAGTGGGTTCTGAGCTGAAAAGCTATCTTAGATCCAGAATTTGGAAGAGAGTAGAATGTATGGCTCTAGCTCCTATATACACATGGCTTATAATATTTCAAAATATGAATGGTGTTACCTATATGTTACAAATAAGGAAAATTAAGGCTCCACGAGGTTATATAATTGGACCAGGCAACACAATGTAGAAACGGTGGAGACACTGTTGGAAATAAGGTATGCTTCATTAGACGTCCATCATCCTTCCCCAGTTCAATGTAGGCTCAATACAAATAACATATCACTCAAAATTATATGTAAACTAGAAGTTCATCTACATTGTCTAGAAATCCAAACCTATCTCTTTTATTGGCATAGTGAGGCTGTTTGGGTTCAAATTCCTGTCTCATTCCCTTTACCAGCCTTATATCTTAAGAGTAAATTTTGTATTTATAGACCAGCTTCCTCAATTATAAAATGCTAATGATAGTACTACATGTATGCTAGAGTTCTTGTAAGAGTTAAATGAAGTAAACTATGTAGAGGGCTTAGGAGAATGTGGGTCTTATAATAAACACACAATGTTAGTTATCATCAATATTGTTATTGTTGTTATTACTAAGACTTGGACAATATATGTAGGACAAATAATGTAATACCTAGCACAAAATTATTAGCTATTACTTTTATAGCCAACATTTTATTACTACATTATTAGTTTTAATCACTATCCTTAATTATAAGTTATATTATTTTAATTTTATTAATGCCATAATATAGTTATTATTAACATTAAGAAAATATATAAACTAAATTAATATAGCACCTCTTCTACTCTTTTGAAAATGTTAATATTTGATGGTGCTTTAAAGCGCATGATAATTGGGTATACACTGTTAGAACTTTAATACATTTCTAAGACGGTATACTGTATGCCTCCCAATGCCTCATTTAAATTCAAAATAAGTCCAACTTGATCACTTCATTACACAATTGGGAGATATCACATTAGTCAAAATTCTATCAGAAGCATAAGAAATACCAACATAGATTGTTTCTCTTTTATTCAATTTTAGTTTTAATTGCTCAACTTACAATGGGTGTCTTAGACTTGATAAAATCCAGTATTGTCCCAACCTCTGAAAGATGCCTGCCTGTGTCCGTGCTTCCTGATAGACTTCAGTACTCCCCGGTCTGACCAATCTGGTTCTCTTTGTCTTTCCTGATACCTTCACTGAGGAGGTAAATACTTTCTCCTTTTCCTTACCATCATGTGTTCATTCTACTTGTTTCCTGCCCTTAAAATCATATTGATATATTTAGATGTTGGTCTTCTCATTATGTAAACTCCATCAGGACAAAGAGCAACCTTTATCTTTGAGTCATCATGGTAAAGCTGCCTAGAAGATGTGTAATACATGTTTCTTGTTTTATTTTTTGGCACCTCCCATGTGGCAGGCTTTATACTAAGTACTGAGTATAAAATGTCAGATTGGCCCTGCCCTCTGGGGCTTGCTTACAGTTTCTTAGGGAAAGTACATACCTGAGGATCCAAATCAGAAGTGCTGAAAGGAAGCAGTGGAGTGTGGTAGAGGAAAGTTGTCTGAAAGAACTGAGTTTGAAGTTTACATGTGTGTTAACTGGATAAAGATGTCAGTAGAATAAATTCATAAGTTTGGTTGCTTATTGAGAAAAGGCTGAACAGACACTTCTCAAAGGGAGAAATACAGATCACCAATAAATATATTAAAAACAAATGCTTAATGCCAATAGCAATAAGAGAAATGCAAATCAAAATTACACTGTAATTCCATCTCATTCCAGTTAGAATGGTAATGATCGAGAATACAAACAAGTGAAGATGTGGGAAAATAGAAACCCTTATAACTGTTGGTGGGATTGCAAATTAGTACAGCCACTATGGAAATCAGTTTGGAGGTTCCTCAAAAGACTGTGTATACATCCTCCATATAACTTAGCCAATCCATTCCTGGGTATCTTTCCAAAGGAATTGAAGTTAGAATATTATAATGATACATACATAGCCATGTTTATAGCAGCACAACTCACAACAGTCAAACTATGGGACCAGTCTAGGTGTCTATAAACAGATGAATGGGCTATGAAATTGATATATAGGCACAATGGAATTTTATTCAGCCATAAAGAGGAACTAAATTATGCCATTTGTATGAAAAGAGATGGAAGTAGAAAATATTATGCTAAGTGAGATTACAGAAAGTGAAAGGCCATATGTTGTATATGTGGAAGGTAGGAAGAAATTAGGAAACAAAAGAGACATCAAAGAATAAAGAGAGATACAAGTAGAAGAGCAGAAGGGGATTGAGGGATAGAGGTGGAGTGGGAAGGGACACTTGATGAAGGAATCAGTTCAAACATTCCTATCTTCATTTGTGACACTATTAATACCAATTTCAATGTTATGAATGGAAAGGAAGGAGGGAATGGGTCAGAATTCAGAGGGAAATGCTCCAGGTGCTGTGAACACGGAGGTTTTTATCACACTAAACCTCAATATGATGTGTAGTTACAATGCACGAATAAATGTATATTTAAAAAAACAAGCCAGGCATGGTGGTGCATGCTTGTAATCCCAGCATTTGGGAGGCTGAGACAGGAGGATCCGGGTTCGCGGCCAGCCTCAGCTACCTGGTGAGGCACTCTGCAACTTAGTGAGACCCTGTTTCAAAATAAAGAATAAAAAATAGGGCTGGGGTAATAGCTCAGAGGTAGAATGCCCCTGAGTTCAATCCCCGGTACTAAAAAAAAAAAAAAAACAAAAACAAAAATAATAGCCAGGTGTGGTGGTGCATGCTTGTAATCCCAGTACTTGGCAGGTTCGCTGCCAGGCTCAGCTACTTAGTGAGGCCCTCCACAACTTAGTAAGACCCTGTTTCAAAATAAAGAATAAAAATAGGGCAGGGGGTGTAGCTCAGAGGTAGAATGCCCTTGGGTTCCATACCCAGTAGGGCAAAAATAAATAAATAAATAGAAAAATAGAATAAAAAATAAGGCTGGGGGTGTAGTAGATAGGAGGCATAATGTCCGTGGTCAGTCCCCAGTATGGCAAAAAAATAAATAAATAATAAAAATAAAAATAAAGAAATCTTCATGATTTACCACAAATCCCATCAGTTCTAAACAAAAGCAATCTATAGTCCTAAATCCATTAATAAATGCAAGCATTAATCCAACTCAAAGTTTGTATTGTTATATTTATATAATTGGGAAAGGAAAAAGTGTAATATCTTCTAAAAAAGAAGTTTTAAGGAATGATGTCTGGATTTTTGTTTAAGGGGCTTTTTGAGACAATTGATTATTTAAAACATTTTCAGAAGAAAAGTAGTTACTTCAGATTGTTGACTTGGTTTTGGAGACGTGTGAAGACAATAGCAAAGGAAATTGGGAAGTCAGAGTGTCAAAAGACATTAATAGTTTAGGGAGGATGTTTCAGTCAGTGTTCTTATCACTGTTATCTAAACACCTGACAACCACAACTCAGAGGAAGAAAGGTTTATTTGCTTACAGTTATAAAGATTTCAGTATATGTGTGTGTGTGTATGTGTGTGTGTGTGTGTGTGTGTGTGTGTACATAAATAGACAGATGATAGATACCAAAATATAATCCATTTTGCACTGCCCATCAAGCAGGAGCTGGTACTACAGATCCATAGGGGATGTTGATGGGAAGCAGGGAGAGAGCAAGGAGAGGGACCGAGGGACATATATAGTCCCCACAGTCACATCCCCAGGGACCCACCTCCATCTATACTCTGCCTTCAGAAGTCAGACTCCAAGGGAACTTCTCTGAGCAGGGCTACCTCCAGAGCATGAGGTCCAAGGGACATTTAACTTTCAAAAGATAATAGAGAAATTTACAACTTCATAGCCTCCCCTAGAACTAGAGACTTGCCTCTAATTCTCAGTGCACAGATGACGCCGGAGAGGGAGGGCTCCAGAGAAGCCTACTGCATTGGTCTGATTCCTATGACAGAAGTAAGTTCCAACTACAGAGACAGTAAGGAGTATTTGCCAGAAGGGGTGAGCATGCCGCTCAATGATGTTAGGATCTGCTATGCCAGCAGGCAGCTAAAGCTACGTTGTCACATGCAGGGCCATGAAAAAATGTTCCAGAATAAACATCTATGAAATCTGGATCTTTAAAAAATTTACCTATTCATGTCTGAATTCATCAATACTTACCAAGTGCCTGTGTGGCAGGTGCTCTTGCTGAGCCTGTCAATGCAAGGGTTAAAAAGGTACCACCTCCTAGCCGGGCGTGGTGGCGCACACTTGTAATCCCAGCATTCGGGAGGTTGAGACCAGAGGATCCGGGTTCGCGGCCAGCCTCAGCTACCTAGTGAGGCACTCTGCAACTTAGTGAGACTCGGTTTCAAAATAAAGAATAAAAAATAGGGCTGGGGTGTAGCTCAGAGGTAGAATGCCCCTGAGTTCAATCCCCAGTACCGCAAAAAAAAAAAAAAAAAAAAAAAAAAGGTACCACCTCCTAATGCAGTCTAGTGAGATGAAGACATGCAGATAATTGTAATATTATGTCTTATTTTAAGGGAGATATATATGGAGTGAGGTGGAAGAACACAGGAACATTCCACTTTGTACCTAACATTGTCTTTTTAAATGAGAGAGATAATTTAGTTGATCAATAAATCCCCTACTTGTTTTAGTTTCTTATGTAATTTTGACTTTAAATGTTAATTTTTATGATAAATGTTATTTTTTCTTATTACTGCTTTTCAAAATGTGGTTAAGGATTTTCCAGGGGATTCTTAAAACTTTTCTAGCAATACCTTCTAAGCGAAGATAGGAATGAGTAGCACTTACGTTAAAGGAGACCCACCTTCTTTTGGGGTGGGGATTGAATCCAGAGTCATTCTACCTCCAGGCTATATCCCCAGCCTTTTAATTATTTTTTTAAACAGGGTCTTGCTAAGTTGCTGAGGCTGGCCTTGAACCTGTGATAATATTGTCTCAACTCCCCAAGTATTGGTATCATAGCCATGTGCCATCTATGCCTGGCTCCAGGTACTTTTACAGGTTTTATTTGTGTAAGTCTCATGGGAATATTTCATTAAACAAATATATCCCAGACCAAAAATATGTAAATAAAAATGATAACAATAATTTATTACACATGTTGATTCTTACTAAAAATAAGGAGCTATGCCTTTAATATAGTAGATACCAATGACAAATATGGTAATCAGGATTAAATTTGCTCATAGCATACTTGGTTTTTGGTAATTATCTAACACATATTTAAAGTACTGTATGAGTTACATAAGACCCATGGAATTTCTATGGCCAGAAATGATTGATGTGGACAGGTCTTACAATACTAAAAAAAGAATTTCCTGAAAAAAGAAACAAAATATATTTCATAGGAGAACAAAATAATTTTGGAGTATTTTTCTCCTTTCATGGCTTTTATAACAGAAGGAAAGGAAAATAAAAAGCCACAACTGCTATATTCAGAACCTTTATCCATTACTACAATGAGGTAAAAACACAGTAAGATAAGGGAAGGGTAGGGAAAGACATACTACATTTGTAAAATGGAAAAAATAAGATACAGAAGTTAAAGCATGTCTGCATGTTAAAAATTAAAGAGTGGCTAGAGTTAAGAAAGTATGTTAAAAATAGTCACCAATAAATTAAGTTGTTAAATTTAACAGTGACCCATATTACCTTACTCCTTTCCAGAGCTGACATCCATTTTCTCTCTTTTGTGCCTCTGATTAATGCAACATTTATAATACATAGGGCGATCCTGGATGTACAGCACTATAATGAGCTGAGGTGCCTAAATCTTATAAAGATTCTATAACCAGCAGCGGGAAACTAAACTTAGGATGAAATCATTTAAGACCAAATAATGTAACTTCCTCTAACATCTGTCAAAACTTAGCTTTTCATCTGATGACTGGACATGGGTACTGCTGTTTGAACAGCAGTACCCATGTTAATCTCCCTGGATAACTCAATCATGGATAGTAATAAAGTGAATGTTATGGTGGTTTGATGGTAAAATTTCATTTCTCTAATTATTCTAACACATAGAGGGAAAGGAGACACCAGAAATGCATGATTCATTTGGTTATTCTTGTGTTTGGTTGCGCATTACTATTTATGATCTTTGACAAGCTTTCTAAAGGGAGAGAGTTATTTCTGGATTTTGTGTGGAACTACCAAGACCTCTAATCTGAACAAGTCTTTTGAGACCCAGTATGTTTTCTTCATTGGGATACTTACTTTAGTTCTTGAATGGTGTTCCCTCTTATCCTTTTATCCTTATTCTGTATCTCCTAAAAATCTTCTTAAAGATTGGTGGGTACCAATTGGATGAAGGCATATTAAACATTTAAACATATTAAACATGTTGTAAGATTAAATACAGAATGAACAATAAAATATAGCTTTCAGATAAACAAGGAATCATTTTTATCACACATTTTATCATGTGTGTCATATGTAATATTTTAGAATGGTATATTTCATGTTATATACCACACTAAAAAGTAATTTTTTCTCAAAATACAAATTTAACTGGGTAATATGTATTTTTACTTGCTAAATCTAGCAGTACTGCTAGCCACATGGGTAATAAAGTATGTGTGCATATTTGGTAACATAATAGTCTCAGGTATACCCACACTGTACCTGATTGCATTACTACTATAAATGTAGTGCTTTATCTACAGAAACAGTGAGTTCAAAAGCAAGCTGTAAGTGATTTTATTTACTTGTTTATTTATTTTTGTGGTACTGGGGATTGAACTCAGGGCATTCTACCTCTGAGCTACACCCCTAGCCCTATTTTTTATTCTTTAATTTGAAGCAGGGTCTCACTAAGTTGCAGAGTGCCTCACTAAGTAGCTGAGGCTGGCCGCAAAACCAGATCCTCCCATATCAGCCTCCCAAGTACTGGGATTACAAGCGTACGTCACCATGCCTGGCTAAATTATTTTTCATTTTATATTATTCATATAACTTCTCTCTATATTAATTCAGAAAATAAGCAGCATAATTGTATCTTATTTCTTTGCATAACATGAGTGGGCATTCTTGGAAATAAAACACTGATGATGATTAATTGAAATTATAACTAATATTTGTAAATGCCAATAAGATTCATAGGTAAGATATATTCTAGAAACCCCCAGTATTTTTACTATAATTTTTATATTTTCTACACATGTCATCATCACACCTTAGCTTTCAGAGAAACATGATGTTCTTCAGTTTGGGGGTTGTAAAACTTCCATTTTTCAATAGGAAATGCAACTATAAATTATTTATTTGATTTTAATAAATCACTTTTGCACAAAACATACTGCTCTGCTGAGTATCAAAACCTTCTAACAGTTAATTATGGAATTTGAAGGTTATATATTTTTCAGCTCAATAACTTTAAGATGCTAAACAAAAGATCAAAAGATTAGTTAGTTTAATAAAATTCAGTAAAGCAAAAAGTATAAATAATATGGGTGAAGAAGCTTTGAAATGTCAATATGATTTTTATATGAGATTTACTTCTGCTGTAAATAAACAAGGAAAACAACGTAGGCCAAAGTAGCTGGTATTTTCACTGAAAGCTTTTTTTTTTAGATTGGAATAGCATATATTATGTTATAAACACTCTTAGAAAACAAGAAAAACAAGCATTTGAGAAATTGTTGCATAATGTTGCAAGTTCTTAATGATTTTCCATGTTTAAAACCAAAATGTTACAAACATTAATTTAAAATATGTAAGATTTCTATTTCCCCCTAGAAGTTTAAAAATTAGAAAATGTTTAAACAATAAGTAGGATCAAGTAAGTTGATGTATAAAAATCAGTTGAATTTCGCTATCTAATTACAGAGCCAGAACTTGAGAGAATATTTTGAGTTGGAACTTAAATAGACTAACCACAAATAATGCATAATTCTCTATAAATGGACTATCATGCTGAGTATAGCTCTACGCCATGCTGATCCTAGCTCCATGTGAGAAGGCTAAGCTACACTTATCCAGTGGCAGGTCACACTTCAGAGCCTGCTGAGTTCTTGCTGACACAATAAATACACATCCACCCAGGGCAGAGAGTGCGAATCACAGTGAAGAGTGCCGTCTTCCTAACTACAGTCAGTTAGTGGGAAATTGGGGAAGGAATTAACTCCTTCCTATTATAAATTTGTTGGGTTTGTCTCTATTGTTTTGTAGATGAAATTATCACCTTGGAACCTCTAGCACTGTCTCCTTACCTTAGTTCTCCCTCTAGAACTAAGAAAACAAAAGTGTCTACTACTTCATGGGAAATCACATTGAATGCCCTGTGCATAGGAGGAGTAGCTGGAGGTCTGCTGTATGTTAGAGGCAGGGACCCAATCCTATGTGTAAAATAGATCTCACTGTCTTAAACTCTCTCTTGCTTCTAACTTTAGTTTAAGTAAACCACACTCAGTTTTATCTAAAACCAAAATGCAAACACACTTGTTTGTTACTGAAATCAAAGTATTCAAAATTCACTTAAAATGTATCTTGTTTTTTAAATGAATATGATCCTTTTATTCCAAATTGAAATTGAATTTCTAATTTTTCAAAGCTATAAAGTGACTTTTTACCAACGGCGAACATACTTTTCCTTTATAAGATCATATGGTCAAGTTTTAATAAAAGTTTTGCTTGTTTTTATCACTTTATAGCTTTTATAGAAAAATAAAAACAGAATTATTTGACATTCAACTGGCTGCTTCCTCTTTTTTACTAATTGAAATGGAAGAGTGTCTATATATATAAAATATTAGTTGTTGTGGTTTTTAGGAGGCTGAGACAGGAGGACTACAGGTTTTAGACCAGCCTCTGCAACTTAGTGAGATGATCAGCAACCTAGCGAAACTGTGTTTCAAAAGAAAGAATAAAAAAGGGCTGGAGGTATAGTTTGGGGGTAAAACGTCCCTGGGTTCAATCCCCAGTACCAAAAAAGTAAGCATTTGTGAAATTTAGTCCTTTTAAAGTTGAAAGAAAAAATACTAAATTAATTAAATACAAACATATAATAGTAATGTCTCCAGTGCCACTTAAATCTGCAGTATTATTTTATTATAGAGGACTTACTAAGTATTCATTTCCAAAATAAATTGCCAGGAGTTGAGGCTGGCTACTGATATACAGAGAGGGTGCAATTCACTACAATGTAAATAGGAGTTCCAAGTTATAGTGGAAGGATGCTGATGGATTATATGTCTCTGCACATGAATGACTCAAAGTCAGAATGATTATTAGAGTTATAAGGTGGCTGGGGAGGAGACAGAGATCTCCTGCTCTCCTTTAACCAGCATCTTTCTTTTATTAAGGGTTTTAACCAAAATATTGTAAAAGTGATTAAATACAGAAGCCAGTGAAGTGGTCATAGGGTAAGTCAACAAGACAGGGATGAATCAGGGAAGGAAAGGGTAAACGATTCTGGAAAATGTCAGGCCACCTGCTTATTGGTCCCATTTGGTACTTGGAAACTTACTTGTGTGTAAAAAGTTTCCACTTTAGTGAGCAGTTAGTGCCCTTCCCAAACCTGACCAAGGTGACCTCAAGAGCTGATGACTAAGAAGGCTTCCAACACCAAGTAGTTCTGAATACCTTTATGAAAGACAAGAAAGGAAGTCTCAAGGTAATAAAACACTTGTCTTTTAACAGGATATCTATTTCACAGTGTGATATTCTGAGAATACATTGCCTCAGGACAACATGGGTGAATGGATTTAAAAACAGAAAGTTCAAAAAGCCTGGGAGGGCTACAGGTGACACGGTGGGTTCATAAAGAGATAAGGAAATTATCAAGAGACGGCTTGAGCCAAAATTTGCTGAAAGATTCTGAAAGGCACACAAACCTGGTTTCCTTTTTTTAACTATTCCTTTCATCCTGTATTAATTCTCAATCCATATTTTATAATCTGCCCATCTTCAATGCACTTACATTAAAGCTTTCTTTTCCATAAAGACTTCCACTGTATTGCCAGCTATAGACAATTATTTTTTTTCCCTCAGAACACTTCACTCATACTGTATTTTACTCTATTCTCTTAGTGTGCTGTAGTTTATTTTACTTTATTCTATTGGTGGGAAAGTATATTTTACAAATCTTTGTATGCCTTATAGTCTCATTTTACAGTATTCTGTGCACAGTATAATAGAAGATAAAATGATAAATTTTTGGCATCCATGGGTTTAAAATTTGTCATTTTAGGAGAATTAAAGATGGTAGAATAGAAGAAGACAGCCCATTTCAGTTGCTTTGAGACTCAGAATTAAATGAGCATGAAGATTGTTTCTTGGCAGAAGAAGAAAAGCACTCAGAACTCAGAAGAAAGACAGTGGAAAAAATGGTGGAATTGGATGCAGCACGGAGAGTAGAGAACTGAAAAGAGCTCCATGTGCCTCATCTGGTGAGTGGACAGCACGAGTGACACCATCTTAGCTAACCCATGGTGGGGATGGCAGCTGCCTGGACTCTGAGGCTTTCAGAGACCTACTCTAGCAAATAAGAAGCAGAATCTTCCATAGTTTGATAATTGTGAATTGTGCAGCTATAAACATAGATACACATGCGTTGGTCTGATAGTTTGGTTTCCATTCTTTTGGGTAGATACCCAGAAGTGGTATTGCTGGGTCATATGGTAGGCTCATTCCCATTTGTCTGAGGATCCTTCATACTGTTTTCCAAAGTGGTTGTGCTAATTTGCAATCCCACCAACAATGTATTAGGGTTCCCACTTCTCCACACCCTCACAGGCATTTGTTGTTGTTTTGTTTTTTATGATTGTCATTCAGATTAGAGTTAGGTAAAGACATCCATTGACAGATGAATAGATTACAAAACTATGGGATATGTACACAATGGAATTTTACTCAGCCATAAAGAAAAACAAAATCATGTTATTTGCCAGGAAATGAATGCAACTGGAAAACATTATGTTAAGTGAGATTAGCCAGTCACAAAGAGTAAAAAAGCATATGTCCTCCCTAATATGTGGATGCTAGGGAAAAGATGGGGCATAAGAGGGTCTCCAGATGAAAAAGGAGAGGTCCTCGATAAGCAAAATAGTTGACTTAACCGAAGGGGATGGATGGGGGTTGGGAGGGTCACCCTAATGCACACGATGTACTTTCACAAATATATACAGGTCAATCACTAAACTGAACTTGAGAAGGAGGGAGGGCAAGGGAGTGGGGTGGGAATTGGGGAAGGGGTTACATGAGAAATGTGTGCATGTATGCCTTTATCACCTTGTATCTAACAAAAATGTATGTTTACAAGGCACCAATCATTATATTAAAAAAATAAAATAAAACAATAAAAAAAGAAGCAGAACCTTGGAGAGTCGATGATTGCAAAAAACAATCATCAAAAGCAATCACATTCTTTTTTCCATGCTCAAATACCTCAAGATGGCCACTCCCCAGATTTCCCAGCCAAAATGCCCAGTAAACTCCCTGTACCTGCTGCTGAACTCAGATAGAGATATGACTGGAACTTTTTGCAGGGAATGTAGTGGCCATCAAGACCACTGTGAATCTACAGACAAACTAGCCAAATCACCCAGTGAATTTAGATAACTACAGCTGAACTCATCCCTTCCTACATTAAGACCCTGAGTTTATAAACTGTCCCAGCAGCAGCCTGTGCAGCTACAGGAACTTGCATGGCAACAAACAGACCTATGGGGTATGTAAATTGGCAAATCATCCCTGTGGAAGTAAGGGCGACAGTCAGACACAACAGAAACATGAATTAGCAGACAGTCCCTAGGGACACTCTGGTGAGCAAGACCTAGGGTTGGCAGTTCACTGTGTCCCTGCAGGGTCTACAGCAGAAGTGGTGTCTGTGGGATGAAATAACTCAATCAATCATGCTTCAGGCTCAGAAGGCTATAAACTCATGCCCAACAGTGTTTGGCACCACAAGCACCAAGGCCAGAGGCCAACAAGGTCTCACATGACCTCAGCTTCCCAGAGCAGCTAAGGATAAATAACTGAGCCACCCAAGCCTCAGGCTCAGAAAGACAAAATCTTTCCCTGCCAGAGCTTAGGCCCTGAAACCAGGGAGGGCAGGGGCCAACAGGGGTCCATGTGTTCGTAGCTACAGGCTGGGAACCAGACACTCCTCCAGCAGAGTTTGTGCCTGGCAAGCATACATGCTTATGACTAACAGGGCTCCACAAGATTGCAACCAGCAGATCAGCAGTGGTGTCACTGGGCCAGTAGTGCTCAGCTAGCCAGACCACAAGTTTGTAATATAGTAATCTCTGGCCCCACTGAGCTTAGACCCAGTGAACACAAAGGCTGGAGGTCAGTGCTCTGCATTGTTTCATGGGTTCACAACCAGCAGAGTAGTGGTGGTAAGATTAAATCCTAGTTCAGCAAGCTGCAAGCTCTGAATAGAACACCATAGTCTCTGGTCCCACTGAGTTTGGGTCTAAGGATTATGGTGGTCTGCAGCTAATCAAACTCCTGCTTGCCTGGTACTGACAGACAAACTCAAAAGTCTGATTTATTAGGGCAAATATTTACTCCAAGCTAGGCCTTATTATAAAGGAATAACAGACATAGAACTATCACACAAAGAGAGAGTGGATTCCAAGACAATAGAGATACAAATATAAGAATTCTGAAAACATGAGAATGAAGACCAACAAAGAAACAACAAACCCCCACCACTCAACAACAAGAGAGATCACCAATACTGAGCTGCAGAAAATGCCAGAAAAATAATTTAGAAATTTAATTTTCAATGTGATCAAAGCCCTGAGAAATGAAATTGGAGAACGTGTACAGGTTATGAACATATTAATAGAGAAACTGAGGCCCTAAGTAAGAACAAAAAAGAGGCCTTGAGATAAATGGAGACAATAAATGAATTAAAGACCTCTATAGAAATCACCTTTGGCAGACTAGACCACATGGAAAATAGTGTCTCACTTTAGAAGACAACTTATTCACAACTCGTCATACAATCAAAAATATAGAGAAGGCAATATGACAACAAAAACAGAATATTCAAGAAATATGTGATAATACAAAATGACTTAACTTATAAATAATAGGCATTGAAGAAGGTCTAGAAGTACAACAAAGGTCATTAGAAACATTTTCAATGAAATAATATCAGAGAATGACCCAGACATAGAAAAAGATTGGACATCCACGTGCAGGAGATATTCAGAACACCAACAAGACAAGAACAAAAAATAACTCCTCCACACCATATAATAATCAAAATGATTAACATAGAGGCCCAGGAAAGAATTTAAATGCAATGAGAACAAAAGAGTGGGTGACATTCAGGAGCAAAAAGAATTACTACAGACTTCTCAAGCCAAATCATGAAAGCCAGCAGGGACTGGTATGGTAAACTTCAAACCCTGAAAAGAAAACAACTTCTAATTAAAATTACTATATCCAACAAAGACATTATTAAAAATTGATGGAGAAATAAAAAATCTTCCAAGACAAGTAGAAACAAAGAATTCATAACTACCAAGATGGCACTAAAGAAAAGACTTTAAAGAAATAAAACACAAAGAAAAAGAAATAAATAGCAGAACCACAGAAGGAATGAATTCCACCAGAGAAGCAACTAAGTGAAGGAGAAATAACACTATATCAAACAAAAAATATAACTCAAAATGACAGGAAACAAAAATCATAACATTGAATGTCAAAGGACTAATCTCCCCAACTAAAAGGCATAGACTGATGATGTTGATTAAAGAACATAATCCAACTATATGCTGCTTGCAAGAAACTCATCTTACTGGAAAAAAATTATATATATATATATATATATTATAATAAAATATATATAATTTATATATATAAATATATATAATTTGTAATGTATAATAAAAATTATATATATATATATATATATATATATATATAACATATATATATGTTAAAGGTGAAAGGATGGAAAGAGATATACCATGCAAATTGAGACTGAAAACAAGCAGAAGTAGCAGTAAAAAAAGCAGATTTTAAATTCAACTTATCAGAAGAGACAAAGCAGGTCATTTCTTACTAATAAAAGGAACAATCCAACAAGATGTAATGATAGTAATCATTTATGCCCCAAATGTGGGCACACTTACTTTTATAAAACAAATTCTTCAGGACATTAGGAGGCATCACAGTTCCTGATTTCAAATTATACTAAAGAGCTATAGTAATAAAAACAACATAGTATTAACACAAAACAGACACATAGACTGATTAAATTGTATAGAAGATATAGAAATAAATCCATACACTTATAGTCAATTGGTTTTTAACAAAAGTGCCAAACACAAATGCTGTAGGAAAGACAATCTTTTCAACAAATGGTGTTGGGAAAACTGGTTATCCATCTAGAAAAATCGAGTAAATCCAAAAATTGAATTAAATCCCTACCTCTCATCTTGCACAAGAGTCAACTCAAGATGGATCAAAGACCTGGAAATTAGATTGGAGATTTTGAAATTACTAGAAGAGGGCATAGTTCCAACACTTCAACATATAGACAAAGGCAATTATTTTCTCAATAAGACCCCCCCAAAACTCAGAAAATTAAAACAAGAATTGATAGATGGGATGGCCTTAAACTAAAAAGTTTCTGCTTATTAAAGGAAACCATCAAGAGTCTAAAGAGAGAGCCTACAGAATGAGAAAATAGCTTTGCCAGCTATTCCCCTGAGGACAAATATCTACAATATACAAAGTGCTTAAAAGACTTAACACTAAAAAAATAACCCTATCAAGAAATGGGAAATTTAACTAAATAGATAAATTGAACTTCATAAAAGAAGAAATACAAATGGCCAATAAATACATGAAAAAATGTTCAACATTATTAACCATCAGGGAGACACAAATGAAAACAAAACTGTTATTCTATCTAACCCCAATCAGAATGCCAATCACCAAGAGGTCAAACAACAATAAATGCTGGAGAGAATACGGAGAAATAGGAACTTTTATACATTGTTGGTAAGATTGCAAATTAGTATAGCCACTATGGAGATCAATGTAGAGATTCCTCAGAAAATTGCAAATGGATCCACCATATGGTCCAGCTATACCACTTCTGGGTATCTTTCCAAAGGGACTGAAATCAGAATATTATTGTAATATATGCATATCCATATTTATAGCAGTACAATTTATAATAGCCAAATTATGTACCAATCCATGTGTCCATCAATAGGTGAATGGATTGCAAAATTATGGAATATACACAAAATGGAATTCTACTCAGAAATAAAGAAAAACATCTGCCAGCAGATGAATTTGGGCAACTAAATATCAGCAATTCTTCAATGCTATTGCACAAGCCAGTTAATGTAATTCAGATAAATTATCATAAAAATTATAATAAATTGCGAATTTGATAATTTTAAAGATCCCCAACGTATATTCTTTATAAAAGTCCAGGGCTCTCTGGGACAACATTTAATATTGAATGTACTAGGTGTTTTATGAAGTAGGTTAAAGACATTAAAAATCTTAAATGATTCCAAGTGAAATTTAAGGTCTATATTTAGAGCTATTGGGAAATACATCACATTTCCATTTGCCAATATTTTCCCCTGAAGTTGAAAAAGGAAATTTTATTTTGGGGGAATAAAATGTCTACATTTTCACTCTATCTTTAGTTTATCCGTTCAATTAGTTCAGACATCATTTTTAATATGCCGTTGAACTAGGATTCAAAACCAGCTGACTTTTCATGTAAATTTTATCAATAATGACAAAATATTTTGAGAATTTTCTCAGTACATCCAGAAAAGTTAGTATATTTATCATAATGCAAAGATCTAATTAAGTTCAAAAAAGTGACTGAGATTCTGTGAAATGAACTGTGTTTAACTATATACTGTGTCAAATAAGCCAGATACAGTGGCACATGCCTATAATCCCAGGATTGTGGAGTCTGAGACTGGAGAATTGCAGGTTCTAAGCCAGACTCAGCAATGTAGCAAGACTCTGTTTCAAAACAAAAAATAAAAAGGACTAGGAGTGTAGCTTATAAGCAAAATACCCTGCGTTCAGTCCCCAGTCCTTCCTCCCCGCAAATAAAAATAAATTGTAAGAATAAATCAAGCGTGCTTTCAAGGAGAGTTTGGGGGTAAAGTATTAAGAAAGAAAAATAATTCAAATACTGAGTAAAATTTAACTAGAACTGAGGGAAAGGCATACACAGAGTCAGGGAGAACAAGGCCCACTTTGAGGAGCATGTATGTCTCATATGGCCAATTCTCTACCCTGTCGAGGGGTGATGGCAGCTGGAACCTTCCTCAACATGCCTCCCTCCAATGAGGAAGGGACCACACCAAGTCTCAACAATGTCCCCAAAGCACCAAGATCGCCCTCTCCTGCATCCCAGTAAAGCCTTCCCACAGAGATCTGACAGGAGCTGTGTCCTGCATACAGACATATGTGCCGGTATTTTGCCTGTTGCTTTGGATATTTTCATCTTAACTTACTAACAGTTGCAGAGTGATTGACATGGTTAACTATTAAAGGTCTCTAGTTATTTTCAAGCAGATGAAGCTGGAGATAAGTTTTAGGTGGGAACAGTTTCCTCTAAGGGTACTTGAAATCACAAAATTATATCTTGTGGGTGGGTTTATGCATTGGTATAAAGCATAGTTTTAAAGATAGAAAGGCCTGAGTCCTGCCACTCAACATATGACCTTGATAATTTCACTGAGTCTCAGTTTTGTCATCTGCAGGATGGGGAAAATAATTCCTATATCACAGGCTCATGGATGTTATTAAACTGTTACTTGAAAGTTATAATTTTACTTGTTAATTATATTAGTTATTATGAAGGAGACATAATTCAAATTATGCCTTACATGCGATACTAAGGAAATATCTTAAAAGAGTTATGCTACAAAAAAGGTAAAATATCACTATTACCAAAAAGGACAAATTATGTATGCTACTATTCCAAGTAATGGTTATACTATATTACTAAAAGTATTCAAGTAAGTAGACACCCTAAACTTCAGTCTGTGGTTTATCTCTGAAGAGCCCATTATTTATATACTACTGAAGTTGAAAATTTTTCAGATGAAAAAGGTTTTATACTGGCTCAGAGAATGGATGACTTGTTCCAAAAATGGATTTTCTATATGCCAGCCCCTGAGTACTAGGTTTTAACTGTTAAGCTGCCCAGTTCAAAGACAATTAAAAGTTATCTCCTTTCCAGCAATTTCCAAATTGGAAAGTATACGTAGCAATATCTACTAACACAACCTATGTCAAAGGTTTTTAAAAAAGGTTTACAACAACCAGATGGATTTTTATAGCTCAGAATAAACTTGTGATGCCTTAAAGTGCACCGATGTTAGTCTTTAATTCAGATGCACTGTGAACTTCTCTTGAGAGGTAAAGCATGAAAGAAAAAGAAAAAAAAAATGGTAAATCAGGGTCAGAAAAAAAAGTGTAAAAATGAAAGTGAAAAGAATTTACTGTGGATAGTAAAGTTTGGGAGGGACTAATTTTTCAAATAGTAAAGTTACTCATTTAAGTTCCCAGGAATGAAGCTATGCTGTCATCCATCCATTTATTTATTCACCCATCTATCCCTTCATTAGTGCCACCAACAAGTGCCATCTTTGTCACAGAACTGTGCTGGCCTAGGAAAACTAAGAGAGTTCCCAGGATTTAGTGAGAGCTCAGGAGAACACATGCCCTAGTACCCCAGACAGGAATACACAGGAGACTTATGAATTCATGGTAGAGAAACATCTGCCCGGAGGAGTCAAAGGTTTTAAGCCATTGCATATAAAAGACCAGGGTTAACATAGGATGCTAATCCCTTTCCCATATTGTATAACTATTTACTTAACAACACCACTCAACAATGATTAAAGCTTTTCTACCAGCCATGCTTTCCTCTAATGCCTTATTGCAAAAATTGAGGAGATAGAGACAGATGACTGATTTTATCATAAGATCCATGACCACCACCCCACCTAATCCATGAGAGATAGCTCCCCAGAGTGCTTTCTAATCCATTGTTCGTGGAGTCTTAATAGCTCAGAGGATGGGGTTTCCACTACTTCCCTTGCATGATAAGTCCAAGAAATAATACATTTAAAGCCAGGAAGCAAACCTCATATAAATCTTCATTAGGCTTTCTTTGCTTTACATGAACTTGTGAACAGATGACTTAAGCATTCATTTATCTAGGGATACATAAGTCACAATCTACCCCAGTTTGAACAGAGCAATGCTAGTCTACTTTCTAATGGGGATTAAGAGGAATCAAATAGCAGACACTACAAATACTGTTAGTCTGTCTTGTGAATGTTTCACAGTTAAGCTTTGTTTTTTCATGGAGGCCCTAAATACAAAAACCTGATAGCTGCATGGGAGCTTACCTGAACACTAGAACAGTACCTGCAAAGTGTAGAGACGGACAACCGTACACCCTCAGGAGGAATGGAGTGTGCTCTTTTGAATAATTTCTGTGGTTATATTGCGCTTTTATATCCTTTTATTAGCTAGTGAAGCTAATAAAGCAACATTCACTAATTCAATGGGTATATATTAAATATAAATAATCCACACCTTTATGGGCTTTACAGTCTATAAATTGATAGGTATTAAGCAAAGATCCATATAAATGTATATAAAATTATGATCATGGTTAGTGTTTCAAAAGCCAGGTAAATGGGGCTTAGAGAGGGTCTGGAATAATAGGGAGAAATCCATTCAATACAGGATCTCCAGAGACGGTTCCAAGAGAAGTGAGGCAAGAAGGATAAATGGGAGTTCACTAGAGAATAGAAAAAAGGACATGCACGGCAGTCAGAGAGACTAGCCTGTGAGTACAGAGAAGGAACAATCATGAACTCTACAGTCTGAGTTTCTGCATTGCAAAGAGTATGGTATGAAATGAGGGATATTTTAGGTTACAATGCAAAAAGAATTTGGGTGGTGGAAGGGGTGAGTTTGGATATGGAATACAATTTGGCAATTTATTGTTATAGTTCAGGCAAGCAGTAATAGTAACTTGGATAAATTTGGTGACCATGAAACATGGAAAAAATAATAATAATTGTAAAAAATATTTATTGAATATCTACTTTGTAGTAAGCAACAAAATGAGGTGCTTTTGGAGAATTTTAGATGATATGATTGACAAGCAGTCAGATGGATTGCAAATGGTGGTTAAAGAGAGAAAGGTATTCAAGCATCTGATTTGTAGGCTTGTATAATGATCCATTTGTCAAACTAGGAACCACCAGTGTGCTAGGTCTTATGTCCACCTAGAAAATAATAATATCTTAATATCAAGTAAAATTATATTTTTTTCAAAATGCCGATAAAAGGATCTAGTGATTTGTCAATCCATCAACAGCAAAACCTCACCTTGATGAAGTCAAAGAGTGAGAAATAGTGATATGATGTGGTATTTCTGGACTGCTGTCATTCAAGATTTTTGAAATTTTTATTAGTATTCATAATATTTGATCCCTTTTCTAATACTAATGAATTTATAAGATATACATATTTTGTTAAACATCTGGTCATATGCCAAGAACAAAGTAAATATATTTTATGTTCTAAGTAAACAGTTTTTCTAGAGTTTATAATTATAGGAACTTAAAATTTTTTCTCTGAGAGACAACAAATAATTCATAATTCTTTTAATTGGCTTTCATGTGAAGTGCCCATGCTAATCCAGGTGTTATGCTAAATCCTGGGAAATAAAATGCTAATAACCCAAACTGTCATACTACTCTTTCCCTGTAAGAATGTGCACAGAGGTTATAAAGCACAGAAATAATAGAATCAGACAGCCCTGAGTAGAAATCAGCGTGTCCATAGGGGTAGTCATTTACATCTATGTCACAGGTTCTTCATGTGTGAAATACAAATGTAGGCTTTACAATTAGAAATAGATTCTAATCCTCAGGGTTGCTGTGAGGACTGCCCACAGTACTAATGTGCAATGCTTAAGCAAGTGTCTATAAAAAAAAGTAAGTTGCTGTCATTTTGACTGTAAGCAGCAGACACTAAGTAATTAAGGAGTAATGAAGAAATGTTTCAATGAGAGGAATGAACAAGGAGACATAGCTGTCATGCTGAAATGTCTGAATAGGTTGAAGGAAGAGACACGTCTTGTTCATAACTGTATAGAATTCAGAGTGGTGCTTTTTGAAAGAAGACACAGAAATAACTTCTTATGAAGTTGTAACCATGTAGTATGATATGCTGTATATTTTCAAATTCTAAAAAAGATGCAAAATGAGTATTTTTGTTACAAAAGACCATTGAACCGTCTGGAAAATATAGCCTGTACATATGCAGCAAAGCAAGGAAAAGTTATGTGCCAGTAAATAGAAGCTGTTGTGATTTCATTTTTATTCTCATTTCTAGCATTTCCAAAGCATCAGGAGAAAGCTTTCTCTGTTCAAATTGATCTGATAAAAACCCATCTGTCTCTAGTCAGACCGTGTGGATGAGTTCACTAATAATTCAAAAGAAACTGCACATTTCAGAGTTTAAATACCAAGATCCAAATCTCAAAACCAGCAGCCTAAGAAGGCCAAAGTATTCAATCCCTGGGCCTTAGTTTGACACTAGTGGAAGGTGGTGGAAAACCTTTAAGAGGTGGAACCTAGCGGCAGGTTTAGGTCATTGGGCCAAGCCCTTTGTTTCAATCAGCATTCTCGCTGCTATAATCCAAAATACCAGATGACCACATTTAGAGGAAGGAAGATTTATTTGCTCACAGTTCTAGAAGTTTCAGTCCATGTAAGGGCTGGTGAAATCTGAAGCACTCAGGATAGAGCAGCAGGAAGCAGAGAGAGGACAAGCTGAGGGAGTCTGCTATTATATCTTGAAGGTCAGGTGGAGAGAGAGAGAGAGAACAAACTAGAGAGTGGGCTAGAGGATGAAATATATATATATATATATATATATATATATATATATATATATATATATATATTCCTTTAGGCCATTACTCCAGGGACCCCTCCTCAGAAAACAAGGCTCATCTCCAACATAGCTGCCTTGCCTATGACATGAGGTCTGGGGGACATTATAAATCCAAACCATAATACCCTTGAAGAGAATTATGGGATCAGTCTCTTCCTCTCTGTCTCTGCTTCCTAGTCACCATGAAGTTTGCAGTTTGCTCAACCATGTCCTCCCTATTAGGATGTCACAGGCTGAAAGCAAATGGGATAATCAATCATGGCCTAAAATTCCCAAACTATGAGTCAAAATAAATATTTTCTATACATAAGTTGACTTATCTCAGGTACTTCGTTACAGTAACAGAAAGCTAACAGGAAAATGATGCTGAGAAGTTTTAGAATTGGTTTATGAGAGGAGTTTGGAAAATTTTGGAGAAGCAAGCTAGAGAAAGCTTAGACTGGTATAAGTAGAGTTTAATGGGCAATTCTGGTAAGGGATCAGAGCACCAGAATGCTGATAGAAATGCAAATAGTAAAAGTTATGCACATGAGGTTTCAGATGGAAAGAAGTACCCCATTGGGAAGTGGACTAGAGGCCACCCATGTTACACTATGGAAAATAATGTGGCTTCCTTTTTTCCCTTCCCTGAGACTTTGTGGGAAGCTAAATGTAAAGGTGACAGACTAGTTATTCTGGCAAGAGAAATTCCAAGGAAGCATAATGTACAGGCATGGGAATAGGTATTAATGACTGTTTTTAACCAGATTTACAGTGAAAATCAAGAGCAAGAAGTATTGCTGTGTGGGAATGCTTTACTTCTTGTTATGCTGGGCAAATACTTGGGACCTAGGTTGGTAGAAAAACAGGTTTATTCAAAATTAACTTTGAGGAAGATAGAGGAGAATGCTCTGAAAACTCCAATTGTAGAGGTGGGGCTCAGGAATATGGAACACTTAGAAAAGAAGAGAATGCAGAGTAGGAGAACATTGGGAATATTCACATAAAGATTGAGTTAGGTTGTGTTAAACAGAAACAAGTCAGTCTCAGGTTGCCTGACACCCATCAGAGCAGGTGGGACAGCCCTTCAGCCTCCACTCTCAGAATAAGGAAATAAAAGATGCAGAAAATTGCTCTGGATTTCAAAGGGAGTCTGTTTCAAAAGAATCAGAGTGGAAACATCAGGAAAACTTGGAACTTAGTGATTAAAAGAGCATGTTTAAATATATGGCCAAGGAGGGTAGGGAGACTAGCACTATTAAAAAAGAAGCTGAGCTGGGTAGTATATGGCTGTAGTACTAGTACTTGGGAGGCTAAGTCAGGAGGTTCACCGATTTGAGGTCAGTCTTAGCAACTTAGGAAGGACCTCAGCAATTTAGTGAGACCCTGTTTCAAAATAAAATAGGGCTTGAGTGTGTCTCACAGGTAAAATGTCCCTGGGTTCAGTCTCTAGTAACACACACACACACACACACACACACACACACACACAGGCATGCACGTGCACACGCACAACTACTTTCATTGGGACAATAAAAAAGATGCCCAGAAGCATCTCAGGAATTTGGCAAGATCTCATCCATCGCAGACTCAAGGGCAGTCTTTTTTTCAGAAAAGAGCCCCAGGGCATCTGCTTGTCCAAAACTGCCTCAAGTATCATTTCCTGGGAATTTGTTTCAGTTGCCAGTTACTCACAGGCTGCTGCCCAGGTAGAGTTTGCACCTGCAGCAGACCCTGGTGTCTTCCATGAGATGCTGGTTTTAGAGGCATGTAGAACACAAGGGTTGCAGGATGGTGAAGTCTTCCACCAAGATTTTGAAGGAAAGCCTGGGAGAACAGCCAGGGTGTGGCAGGGATGGAGTCCCTCACATGCAGCCCCTGACAGGGCAATGCCTCTAACTGTGGGGGAAAAGCTGAAGTTGCAATGGAGACTCCAAGAAGATAGCGACCCCAGGAATATGTAACACCTGCAGAAGGAAGCTTCACACAACATGCAAATGCAGCACAGGAGAGAAGCCACGTGTACTTCAACCAGCAAGGCTGGAAGGCAGGGCAGCTCAAGATCATGGGAGCCCATATCCCATCCAAGCATGCTCCAGAGGGCAAACCCTGGGGCTGCAGAGTTTAATGTTTGCTCTGCTGGATTTCAGCCTTGCTTCAGTCTGATCTCTCCTTGTTATTTTCTTTTTCTTCCCTTTTGAAATAGAATTTGCCCTGTGCCATTATGTCTTGGAAGTATATAATTTGTTCTTTTTTACTTTAATAGATAAAGCTAAATTTACATTAATTGTCAGAGAAGACTTTGAAGTTAGATTTTTGAGCAATGGTGGGACAGTTAAGACTTTGGTTGTTCTTTGAGATGGACTGAACAAGTTTTGCATTTTGAGATGGCCATGAGTCTTTGGGGATCAGGACAAAATGATATGGTTTAGATCAGTGTTCCTCCAAGGACCATGTGTTCAATGCTTGGTCCTCAGCTTAGGGCCATAGGAAAGTGATAGAAATCTGTGTGTGGAGAGGTGGGTACTGGGGATTGAACCCAGGGACTTTCTACATCTGAGATATACCTCTGTCCCTATTTTACTTTTATGTTTTATTTTGAAACAAGGTCTCACTAAGTTGTTGAAGGTCTGGCTAAGTTGCTGAGGCTGAGATCATGCCTATAATCCTCCTGTCTCAGCCTCTCAAGTACTGGGATTATAGGCATGTACCACCATACCCAGCTATTGATGGAAATCTTTACAGGTGGACCTAGGACATGAAGGTGGATTGTGGGATGCCAGTCTCTTCTCTCTCTTTGCTTCCCCTCTGCCATAAGGAGAGAAGTTTGCTCCACCACATACTCCCCTCCATGATGAGCTACCTCACAGGAGGACCACAGTAATAGAGCCAATCAGTCATTGACTGAAAACTCCAAACTGTGAGCCAAAATAAGTTTTTTTCCTGTTTAAAAGATTATTTATTTTGGCAGCTGAGACAGGAGAATCACAGGTTGGAAACTAGCTTCAGCAACTTAGCAAGACCCTCAACAACTTAGTGAGACCCTGTTTCAATATTTAATAAATGAATGAATAAATAAAAAGGGCTACAAGTATAGCTTAGAGATAGAATGACCCTGGGTTTGACTCCCAGTATAAAAAAAATATTGATTCATGTTAGTGATTTTGTAGTAACAAAAAGCAAACAAAATTTTTAAAACATTTCATTAATGATGATTTCAGTTGAGAAATGTCACATTTAAAACCTGGATGGTTTTTTTTGTCCTGACAAGTAAGATCAAGCAACATTAGGGCTGGAGTTAGTGTTCCCCCTTTCACGTGCTACTATCCTCTGACTAGCCTCTCTTTAGAAAGGCTTCCATTCCCCAGTGGCCCTCAGACATCACCAGCCAGTTCACTCCTGGATGGCTGCTCGAGATCCCTGCCTGGAATATCAACCATGTGTTTAACATACACTATAAAAATAACGCTAAGTGACAGAAACAGGAATAAAGTTTCCTGAAAAGTTCATGAAATGCCAGAAATAAACCGAGCATGGTGACACATGCTTGCAATCCCAGTACTTGGAAGGCTGAGACTGGAGGATCGCAGGTTCAAGGCCAGCTGCATCAACTTAGCGAGGCCCTCTGCAGCATAGTGAGATCCTATTTCAAAATAAAATAGGGCTGGGGTGAGCTCAGAGGTATAATGCCCTGGATTCAATCCTCAGTACCACAAAAAAAATAAATAAATAAATAAAAAAGAGAGAGAGATAAACAAATTGAGATACAAAATAATAGGTGAAACAATAGAACAATAGGATCCAACATGGACTTAATAATCTAAGGCTTCCTCTAGTTTAAAATTCTATGATTATATGCCATGTGAGAAGGAAAATAATTTGTATTTAATGAGGCACATTTTAAAAATTACTAAAACATATTGTATTTTGTACCATCTTCCATTTACTGTGTGGTAAACAATTTATATTGCCTCATCAACATCATGGGCCTAATTTATAAATCTGAAGGGTACAAAATATACACAATGACTTTTGTGGGATATTATGCTCACTTTAAAATGATAAAAAAGACTACTATGGGATTCTCAATTTTACTTACCTGATAGGAACTTCCTCAACCATTTCTTTACATACAGAAGAGGGGATATAGAAAAAAATTATGTCATTTGCAGGAAGCTAGATGGAACTGGAAAATACTATGCTAGGTGAGATCAGTCAGTCTCTGAAAGTCAAGGGCCCTATGTTTTCTTTCATATGCAGACGCTAGAGAGAAATTTGGGGAAGAAAAGGGGACTTCAGATAAATGAGGAGAGATACTAGTAGAATAGTGGAAGGGGATTGGGGAGGGAGGTGAAAAGAGGAAGGAGGAGGCTTGATGAAGGAAACAATTCAAATAATTCTAGAATATGTGTGGGGAGAGGGAAGGATGGGGGGGATCCAGAGGGAAACACATCAGATGCTGTGTGCACGTATGATTCTATCATTCTGAACCTCATTACGATGAATAATTATAATGCGGCAGTAAAATATATATTTAAAAAGAACGATACTGCCAATTAATTTGCAAATGACACTTATGATGTCTTTTAGAGAGAGGTGCTATAGTCTAATATGGAACATACAGGAAGTATTGTTCATAATCCGATACTTTCCTTACGGAAAAGACAGTGTTGGAGAATACTCCTAAAAGTAACATGCTTGAGTTCTACTGGCCTTAGCTGTAACCATGGTGAGGCTTTCAAACCCAATCCCCAACCGATGACATTTATTTATTTATGTATTTATATGTCTATGTGTGTATTTATTTATTTGTTTGTTTACTTATTTATTTACTTGTGTTTTTTTTGCAGTACTGGGGATTGACCTCAGGGGCATTCTACCTCCGAGCTATACCCCCAGCCCTATTTTTTATTTTTTATTTTGAAACCGAGTCTCACTAAGTTGCGGAGTGCCTCACTAGGTAGCTGAGGCTGGCCGAGAACCCGGATCCTCCAGTCTCAGCCTCCCAAATGCTGGGATTACAAGTGTGCGCCACCACGCCCGGCTCATATTTACTTATTTATTATGGGGATTCAACTCAAGGGTGTTTTACCAGTGAAATACACATCCAGCTCTTTGTATTTTTTATTTTGAAATCAGATCTCACTAAGTTACCACAAACTGGCCTCAAACTTGTGATCCTCTTGTCTCAGTTTCCCAAGTACTGAGATTACAGACAT
Organism: Graphiurus murinus; assembly: GCA_004027655.1. NCBI lineage: Eukaryota > Metazoa > Chordata > Mammalia > Rodentia > Gliridae > Graphiurus > Graphiurus murinus. The sequence goes on from PVLC010010752.1 coordinate 47,715, forward strand.
GTACCACTGTGCCTGGCTCAGTACCCTTTTTTGTTTATTTGATTTTGTTTGTTTGTTTGTTTTGTTTTATTGTGTGTATGTGTTTATTTTTTCTATTATTTTTTAGGGAGTACTAGGGATCAAACTCAGGAGCTTTTGGCCTTTGAGCTACATAGTCAGCCCTTTTTTATTTGAAACAGGGTCTCTCTAAATTGCTAAGAGTCTCACTAAATTTATAAAGCTTATCTTAATCCTTGATCCTCATATCTCAGCCTCCCAAGTAATGGGATTACAGACATATAACACGATGCCTGGCCAATACCCTCCTTTTTTTAAAGAAAATTTTCACATAACTACTATGTTGAAAAAGTCTCCTTGAACTTTTAAAATGTTAATTTCTAAAATTCAATCAGAAAGGGAATTTTTCTAGAAAAAGCAAGAATCAGGATATAATTGAAATATATAGACTCTTTTTGAGCTACAGTACTAATAATCAATAGCATACTACCAAACCTGAGACATTATCAAATGGAAAATAGATTATCAAAAGTATTATACAAAACTGCTGCCAATTAAAACTATAACATATTTATTATTGAAAATTTTATTTCATACATATTTCAGACTTTTTTAGAAGTGAAAGTAATGGATTCTGATCATGCAGAATGACTATGCATGCTTACAACAAAAACTCAAGTGAAATCAACATTTGCTAGTTTCACTAAACTTCTTCATGTTCCAGATTCCCATCTATAAATCACTTTTGAAACTAAGAGTCATGACTCTTTTGTTACACAAAGTGGTCTTTAGCGCCATTAAGAACATTGTCAATAGAATTTTTTTGTAAAAAAAATAAATGATCTAAGTGTCATAGGTACTACTCTCCCAAGGCAGACACAGTTATGTATAGTTAAGCCTATTTTGACTCCAGCTTTGGAAATGTCCTGAACTTGTCAAATATCTCCCCTTTCTTCTCTCTCTCAGCATTCTGTCTCCTAGAAATTAATTTTTTTATTAATTAATTTATTTTTTAGCATGGATTTTTATACATTTCTTGGGTACAACAGGGTTAATCACACATTTTTGTTGGGTACAAGCTAGTACAGGTAAAGACATCCATGCACATATTTCTCATTAACCCTTCCCCAATTCCCACCCACCCTCCCCCTATCTCCAGGTCAGTTTAGTGATTGACTTTGATGTGGTCTTGTAAGTACTTCATGCTCATTAGGGTGTCCCCCCTCCTCCCATTACCTCCCATTAAGTCAAATTTTTTGTTCACCTAAGAATTCTCCTACACCTAGAGTCCCTCTTATGTCCCATTTTCTCCCTAGCTTCCACATATTAGGGAGAACATTTGATTTTTAACTTTTTGTGACTGACTAATCTCACTTAACATAATGTTTTCCAGTTCCTTCCATTTCCTTGCAAATAACATGATTTTGTTCCTCTTTATGGCTGAGTAAAATTCCATTGTGTACATATCCCATAGCTTTGTAATCCATTCATCTGTTGTTGGACATCTTGGCTGGTTCCATAGTTTGGCAATTGTAAACTGTGCAGCTATAAACATAGATACACATGCGTTGGTCTGATAGTTTGGTTTCCTTTCTTTTGGGTAGATACCCAGTAGAGGGATCGCTGAATCATATGGTAGGATCATTCCCATTCGTCTGAGGATCCTCCATACTG
>PVLC010010753.1:0-49384 GCA_004027655.1 Graphiurus murinus
GAGAGAGAGAGAGAGAGAGAGAACACGAACCAGAAAGACTAAGACTGCAGAAGAGCAGCAGGGCTCGGCTGAAGCAGCGGAGGGGTCCTGGCAGGCTTGAAGCCAGATGGTGCCCCTCTTTCCCTCCCTCCGCTCTTCCCTCCCTCTCTTCCTCTTTTCCTCCCTCTCTCCCCTCCTCCTTCTTTTCTCTTCTTCCTTCGTTTTTATGCTTTTCTTTCATTTATGTTACTGTGCTCCAGCCTGCTTGCTAAACCCTCTTACGCCTTGGGTGGTGACAGAATCACCCTGGGGCTTTGGGGGCTCCCCAGGATTAACAAAGGGCTGTTGTCAGGGTGATGTGCATTTTGGCATTGATGAAACACAGTCCATGGAGTTTGCAATAACACAGCTGTTGACCTTCGGTGAATCGGGATTCTAAAAATCCACTGGAGCTGGACAGTCACTCCCTGCCCCCAAAAGAGGTCTCCTAGATTATCTACGTGGGGGAGGGGGACCTCTTGGGGGAGGGGAGGGATGTTACCGGGCTGATGACTGAGATGCACAGTACAGTCAGGCCACAAGGAAAATAGTACCAGGAACTGGAAAGCTGGGGAGATGGAGGCCCCGGGTCTGAGCGACTGTCCTTCTGAGCATCTCTACTTCTTCCTTGCACACCTGCTGCACACTGTCCCCTCCCCTGCAGGTTCCTGTTTACTCCTGGTTTCTGCTCCCCACCTTCCTTCCTTTTGTGGGATCCCAATAGGATGCCCACACCCTGAATCCATGTGATTCTCAGTTTTCCTACTTTATCCTGTTTGTGTGTGTGTGTGTGTGTGTGTGTGTGTGTGTATGTGTGTGTGTGTATGTGTGTGTGTGTGTGTGTGTGTGTGTGTGTGTGTATGTCTCAATTCCAAGCCCTGAGAGCTGGAATGTGTAACAGCCCAGGCTATCCCTGCTCAACCTGACTGAGGCCCCGCGGGGCCATTTGTGCTGTGGACAGTCTAAAAACAGGTGCAGGCCAGCCGGCCAGGTGACATATCTGCAGTGAGCCACTGAGACTGTGCCTGGTAGCTGACTGCATTAGGATCACTCCATCTTGGGAATGTTTCTCAGAAAACAGAGAAGAGGAGACAGGCAGAAGAGTAAGTGCATCAAAAACCTGCACAAGCTGATGTCTTTGGTTCATGATACTGAACGAAGCAAATTAAAAAGAAGGCCTTCAAACTTAATTAGAATGCTTAGAAAGACTCAAAAAGAGCCAGGTCTGTTGGCAAATACCTGTAATCCCAGTACTTGGGATGCTGTCACAGGAGGATCATGGGTTCAAGACCAACCTTGGCAACTTAGCAAGACCCTTGGTGACTTGACAAGACCCTTAACAACTTAATGGGACCCTGTTTCAGAATAAAATTTTATTTTTTATTAACTTTTTTGTGGAAATGGGGATCGAACCCAGGGTCATTCCACCTTCAATCTACTCTCTCAGACCTATTTTATTTTATTTTAATTTATTTATCTGTAGTACTGAGGATTGAATCAGGGACATTCTACCTTCGAGCTACACCCCCAGCCCTATTTTTTATTCCTTATTTTGAAACAGGATCTCACTAAGTTGCAGAGGGCTTCACTAAGTAGCTGAGGCTGGCCATGAACCTGTGATCCTCCTATCTCAGCCTTTCTAATACTGGAATTACAAGTGTGCACCATCATTCCTGGCTTCAAAATGAAATTTTAAAAAATGAAAAGGGCTGGGGATGTAGCTCAGAGGTAGAATGCCCCTGGGTTCAATCCCCAGTACCAACAAAGAAAATGATTCAGAGAGGAAAGATGGTTAGTGGTTGGGACTGCCCAAGGAGGAAGACTATTCCCCCTCAGTCTCAGAGATATGGGGAGGGGGCAGCCTCTATACTGACAACTTAGCTCACGAAGGCCCCTCAAACGGTGGTTTGCTGCAAAGTTCTGCAGGTTAGGTGGCTACTTGGCAAGTCACTGAGCTCAAAACCTTAACCCTCTGCTTCCTTTTACAGAGAATCCCAGTCTTGCAGGAACTTGACATTCCTCTCTGCTAGTTTCTGCTCAAAATAAAACCCTTCTGACACAGCTGGAAAGAAGCACATGTATCTTCTTTGCCCCTCTGCCCCCTGGGCTTTGTTTTTCAACTAGCTAAGGAATAAATTGGTACCTGTGCATCCACATGATGGCTCCAGTGATGGACACCAGGTGTAGCTGAGAGAGGACCAGCAAGGACTGGGACATGGTCTCAGTCAACATTCTTGCTGCAATAATCCAAAACACCTTACCCCACAACATAGAGGCAGGAGTGTTTATTTGCTCACAGATTTTTTGGAAATTCTGGGTTCAGTCCATATGAGGTTGGGGTCTGAAGCTCAGGGTGTGGTGTCAGGAAGCAGAGAGAGAGTGTGTGCAAAACTCTGCGTTCACATCATGGAGGCCAGAAGGAGAGAGAGAGAGAGAGAGAGAGAGAGAGAGAGAGAGAGAGAAAGGGAGGGGATTCAAAGACAAAAGTACAGCCCTAAGGCCACACCCCCAGGGACCCACCTTCTCCAGCCACACCCCACTGGCCTGTGTTACCACCCAGTAGATCCATTACAATGGACTTATCTACTGATGAGATTAGAACCCTCATGACTTAACTATGTCAACCCTGAGCTCTTCAGGGGACCTTCTATGTCTTACCATAACAGACACATACTATGGCCAATTTCTCTGGGAAGAAACTCACTTGATGGCTATGCTGGAATCTCCCATTTCCCTGTCCACATTCATTCCCTGTCCACTCATGCCTGAAACTGCTGACCCACAGAAAGCACTGCCGCACCTTCCTTCCACTGTCTGGTCTGGCTGGAGCACCGGTGTGTGTGTTTGTGGGTGGGGCCAGGGAGGATGCTTATTCCCCTGAAAACTTTTCTGGGGAGAGTGGATCTCACCCCACAGTGGGCTTAACTCTACTGTGCCTCCAGATAGTCCACTCCAGCCAGGGGCTCTCCCTTGCCTGATCCCAGGATCTGATCCCTCTCCTTGCTTCTCCAGCCCAGGATGCCAACAGCCCCCCCCCATGACTCTCTCAAGGGGAGTCACTCTTTCTTGCTCTACTCTTATGAACAGTCTCTTCATGACTAAACTGTCCCCAAGTTCCCCAATTGCATGGTGCCATCTCTTGCCTGCTGGGATTGCCACCTATGCAGAAGGGATGGGGGTACAGTCTCTGGTTTCATGTGGAGCTTGCTCTGAGCAGTGGGACCTATAGTTCCCCATCATCTCTGTTTCAACAGCAAGGGAAAGTCCTGCTGGAAATTTTTGGAGAGTCCACTTTTAAAGAGTGCATGAACTCCTCAGCCTCAAGAAGAAAAGGACACAGAGGGTTGGGGCCAAAATACAGTAGCTCTCTTATTAGCACAAAATGAATTCACTTCCCTTTACCTCTGAGCACGGAGGGCTCCAAATGAAAAATAACGACATATGCACGGTCAGGCAGAAAGTGTCTTGGAACACGGGGGAGAGCGTGAAAAAGTCCTTGAAGAGGTTTTTTCCAGTTTCTCTCAACCCACATATTTTATCAGAAACCTCTAAACTCTCACTGAAACAGTGGATTAAAAAAAAATGAGGTACCCTCCAGTTTCCCCATCCATTTATCTTTGGTCTCTCAAGACTTGCTTGGAAAAGTGGACAAAATTAGCTGCAAAGGTCTCTGGGTGAAAAACCTGAAAAATCTTGACTGTGCTTAATACATTCCAACCTGCCCCCTGATGCATGGTAGAAAAAAAACTGCTGTCAATGAATAATGAATGAATAAATAAATAAGCAAACAAACAAAACCAAAACCACTTACATGTCAAAGATCATGGCACCTAACAGAATCCATATAGCCAGGCTTGGATTAGTAAATACCGCCCACTTATTCATTAATGAAATTTTTGGGTTTGTGATGCAAGGAGGTATCAAATCTCAAAGACTTGCTGTGTACTTGGTGGGGTGGGGGGGGCAGGAATAGAAATTGCGAATAGTCTGCCATCAAATTGTGACATTGGCTCTACTTGGATAACTGTGGCAGGTGTACGGTTAACAAGTCCTGGGATCTTTTCCCCAGTAAGTATCTTATGACTCCTATACTCAGCTTGGGCTAGATGTCCCTGCCCTGAGCCTTTTACCATTCACCTTATGAATCCCTTTGTAGCATGACTTTGAACCACTTTGTCCCCTTCAGTCTCTGTGCTCAGAGGGGGTCTCTTGTTCAGCCTGACACTCCTATTCGTAGCATAATGCAAAGTACCAAAGAGATGTCCGGTCCATCTCTGTGGAATTAATCTTTAAATTTTTTTTTTAAGTCAGACCATTATAGTGATATATGCATATCAATGTTTCTAGCTGCATAATTCACAGAGCCAAATCATGGAACCAGTCTCGGTGTCCATCCACAGATGAACGGATTACAAAACTGTGGTATAGACACACGATGGAATTTTACTCAGTTATAAAGAAGAAGAAATTTAACACCATTGCAGGAAAATGGATGGAGCTGGAAAATATCAAGCTACATGAGATTAGCCAGTCTCAGAAAGTGAACAGTTGCATGTTTTATCTTATATGTGGAAGCTAGAGAGGAACTGGGTAATAAAAGGGACATCAGATAAAGGAGGAGAGACTCCAGTAGAGCAGTGGAGGGTGTTCAGGGGAGGAAGGCAGGGAAGGGGACTTGAGGAAGGCAACAGTTCAAATAATGCTATGTACGTACCCAAAATTATCAGTTCCCATCTCACTGACGTGTACAGGGAAATACACCAAGTGCTGTGTGCAAGTATGTTCCTATCTCTCTGAAACATTATAATGTATAATTACAATGCACCAATAAAAGTATATTTTAAAAAAGAAAAAAATTAGCCAGGTGTAGTGGCGCACACTTGTAATGCCAGCACTTGGGAGGCTGAGACAGGAGTATCACAGGTTCAAAGCCAGCCTTGGCAACTTAGTGAGGCAACCTAGTGAGACCCTGTTTCCTAATAAGAAATAAAATTGGACTGTGGGTATAGCTTGGAGGTAGAATGCCTTTGGGTTCTATCTCAGTATGAAAGAAAGAAAAGGAATGAAAGAAAGAAAGGAAGGAAGGAAAGAAAGAAGAAAGAAGGGAAGGAGGGAGGGAAAAAGAAAGAGAGAGAGAGATAAAGAAAGAATAAAAGAAAGAAAGCAAGATAAATAGATAGATAGATAGATAGATAGAAAGATGGATGAACAAACACCAAAAGTAGCAGTACTTTAAAATCTTGTCTAAAGATATCAAAGGTCAGAGAGTAAGTTTCAACACATACACCAACCCTGGTCAACCCTGGTCAACTGTATTAATGAGACTCTGGCTGAAGTCATGGCCATGCTGGGGAGGAAAAGAAGAGTATCTGATGTCTCACTGATGTCTGCAGGGACCCAGGATTGGGGACTGATGTTCAGCTGACCATGAGATTGGCATTCCAGTTCTTATCCTCACAGTCTGCAGATCACTTGCGTGAAACCATAAGAAGAAGTCCACTAACATCCAAAGAATGGTGAGACCAACCGGGCCCTAACCTACTTAGGGTACTGTGAGCCTGGAGTCTAAAAACAGAAACCGGCTCCTGTCCCCACCAATTGTTCTGGGCGGAGCATGTTAAGAATCTGTCCCGGCAGGGCTCTGAGTCAGGCAGGAATCCTCCAGGTGACTTTGAAAACTACCAGTCTGCAAGCACCTCTGCCTATGGCTTCTTGTAAAATTGATTAACTAGTTTCAATAAGTTTTTCTATCATCCCCCAATGGAAATTGCAAGCGTGTTGCATATGTAAAAATATAAACGTTTGACTCATCCCGCCTGGGGAAATGCTGACAGAGCCAGGGGGGTGTGCTCCTGTTTGGGCTATTGTCTCCCAGGGCCCTAGTTAATCTTGACATTTTCCCAGGCCGTGTTGGACCAGCCTGCTTGGCTAGCCTTCTGACGCTGGGATGCACCTCTCAAGGAGAACTAGACATGCCCGGTACCTTCTGGGCTCTGCTGCAGCATCTGACTTCTTCCCCTGGTCAAGGTCTTTGTTCTAGGATCTGAGCTGATTGACTAGGAGAAGGCAGAAGGCAGGGACTCAGGCATTTTCTGCGTTCCTGCTCCATGGTCGGCGATCCGGCGTAAGGATCCGGGGTGATCGCCCGTGCCTGCTTTCCACTGGAGCCTGGGCAGCTATGTAGAGACAGGTAGAGATGGGTGCTAGGCGGAGATGGGAAGTGATTAGTGGCACAGGGTCCTGACACCGTTATCAGCCCCGTGGTGTTGACAAGACATGTTAAAGGCCCCCTAACACAACTCCCTGCTTGCTGGGGACAGAGACTCAGGCTGAGTTGTTTCCTCTCTCCTGACATGATGCACTGTGACAGTGACAGAACAGAGCATTTATACTTGCAAAACCCCCGCAATTGACGAGAAATGGAGTTCTCTCCAGAGCTGAGTCTCAGGAGGAACTGCATGTGGGTGTCAAGGCAGCCTCTGTGGCTGTGGCTGATGACACTTCTCACAGTTGCAAAGTCCCAAGTATGATGCTAGGGACCAGTAGCACTGGGCCTGAGCTGGAGTCACTCAGACATCCATTGATATCCTCTGAAAATGGCAAAGAATCCAGGCTGGAATCTTGAGCTATGAGAAATATCAGTTCAAGCCAGTGGTGCACGCTTGCAATCCCGGTACTTGGGAGGCTGAGATAGGAGGATCACAGGTTTGTGGCCAACCTCAGCTACTTAAGAGGCCCTCCATAACTTAGTGAGACCCTATTTCAAAATAAAGACTAAAAAATAGGGCTGGGGGTACAGCTTGGAGGTAGAATGCCCCTGGGTTCAATCCCCAGCAACACACACACACACACACACACACACACCAAGTCCTTCCTGCAATGTCCCCTGCACATATTTGACACCCAAAGTGTCAGATAATCAATCCTTAAACCCGCAGCTGAAGTCATGAAAACCAGGTGCCCTGCGGATAATCTAACTGAGCCTTACAAAAGCCAGACCGTTCACGTGATATTTGTGGTAGAAGGATCCTGAAGGCCAGTTTGTATGTTGTTAAACCATTTGAGGTGGAAACATGGACCTCCTTAAGTAGAAGTACAGCAATTATCACTCTGCTTGGCTTATCACAAGGAGCAGATGTCAGAATCAATTAGCATATGGCCACAGCCATTCCTTTCCATCTTGTCTATAACTATTTTCAGGGTACAATAGCAGAAATGAGTAATTGGAACAGAGATCATACAACAAAATGTCATAATATACTATCTGGTTCTTTATTTAAAAAAATTGCCAATTTCAGGTTCAAAGAGTACTTGCACCGGTTTGGGGGCCTTCCCATGACCTGTCACAACTTCTAAGAAGTCCAAGCTCTGTCATCCAGTAGCCTCAGCAAATATGGACCCAGGGCAGGTACCATGTATGTTAGATGGCTGGCCAGAGCAAAAGCAACTCCATTACAGGAAAAGTCCCCACACCTTGCTTACTGGAACTTGCCCATATCTTGCTTGGCACAACCTGCAAGTAACCTTTAGATAACTCATTTCCCACCTCAAGGAGCCCCGCTTTTTCTCTTTAGGAGCTACCCACCAGGATTTGGATTTCCCTCCTAATTAACCTATATAAACTCTCAGCCTGTAAGTGGACACAGGCTCCATCCTCTCCTGGAGCCCCCTTCAGCAGGTTTTATCTCAATAAAGCCTGTTCTGGCATGGAACCGTCTCCCTCTCTCTCTCTCTCCCTTCCCTCTCCCAACCTTTCAATGTGATCATACTAGACTTGTAGAGAAAAACCAGACGGTGGGCAGCTTTCAAGATGGAACATGTTATTAGTCTCACCTTTCTGTATTGGCTAAGATAACCCCACCTGCTGTGACAGGTGAACCTCAGCATCCCTGTGGCCTCACACAATACAAATTTACCCCTCACCATTATAATACCCACCACAAGGATGTCTGCTCCATGCAGTCAGGCAGGGATCCAGGCTAGCTCCATCTTGGGCCTAATTACATTGACCAAGCTCAGTTACACGGCCCAACTCTAGCAGCAGGAGCCTAGGAAACAAAATCTAGTGGGATTGCCAAAGAGACAAGAGAGACATGCTGAACATTTAGTCCTGCAACCTGTGCTGAGATCCTAACCTGCCCCAGCCATCTTTCCCTCCCTTTTCCTTGTATAGCGTCATGGTCTTTCCATTCAGAAAAGACACGGGTTATAATACCTGCTGTCTGAGTTAGCATTATCACTGCTGTGATCCAAAATTGACCACACAAATTCGAGGAAGATTTATTTTCAAACAGTTCTGGAGATTTCAGGGGTCCAGCCCATATCAGGCAGGTTCTACAGAGCTCAGAGCAGGGAGGCCAGAAATAAGAGAGTACAAGCAAGCAAAGGAGATTCAAAGACAAAAGCACACTGGCTAAGGCCATGTCCCCCAAGGACTCACCTTCTCCAGCCACATCCCCATCCGCCAAGGTGACCACCTAGTAAATCTATTACAATGGATTTGTCTACTGATGAGGTTATAACTCTCATGAGCTAATTATATCAACTCTGAGCATTAATACATTAGCTCTGCAGGGGATATTCTATATCTAATGTCCACCCAGTCCTCACTGATGGATGCATAATGGCCAGCATGGTGACACACACCTGTAATCCCAGTGCTTAAGAGGATGAGACAGGAGGATCGCAGGTTTGAAGCCAATCTCAGCAACTCAGCCAGACCCCATTTCAAAAGATTTTTTAAAAAAAGGGCTGGGGGTCTAGCTCAGAGGCAGAATGGCCTTGGGTTCAATCCCTAGTACCAAAACAAACAAACAACACCTAATGGGTTACCTTTCCTAGAAGTATATTCATTCTAACAGAGGAGAATGTAATGCTCAACTCAAAAAAGATGCCAAGCAAGGAACCCAAGACCAGGAACAAGGAGCCCCTGGTTCCAGATCCTACTCTCACCAGCTTATCTGCTAGGAACTGCCCATTTTCAACCTATGTTTCCCAACTATTTCAGGGTAAACACGTTGGTGTCCACAGTATACCTTTTGGCTCTTTCTCATTCTGTGATTCTGTGAAGGAATCCCTAATGGTGGAATTTGACATCTCCATGGGAGACAGGTTTCAGGCTGCCATTGGCCATTCTCAATGTCAGCCCAGAAAAGCAGAAGCTCAGTCCACTTCAAGATCAGACTCAGGCTATAAGAGACCCACAAGAAATATTTCACAAAAGAAAACAAAGGAATATATCACCCCACTACCGTCAAGGAGAACCATAGCCTTGGCGACTGCTTATCTGATTGCAAATGGCTTTATATGCAATCTACTTGGGGTACTTTTATTATTTCAGGCACTGGCCTGAAATTGCCATGCAGGAATCAAAACTTGATTAAATTAATTTAGCCATCACAGGGAAGGTAAAGAGAAGCTCAGGAGGGTGTTCATTTGATAAGTGAAATATATTTCAGTATTTCAGGAGAGAAGATCCTGGTAACCACCAGTTATTATTGCAAAACTTCTTTAAGGCTTGGATTCAAATGCCCTTTTTTCTCCTACCTAAGGAAATATATATATATCGAGGAGCCCGGTCTAAAATATTAACAGTCCTTCTGCATGGAAAATATTAGTCCTTCCCTCCCTCTCTGCTGGCTTCTGTCAAGAAGGCACAGTGCGTACAACGGCAGCGCCTAGCTAACCATGTAATTGATAACTCCCTATTCCATTCACTGTGGGAATCTGTCAGTTAAAGTCTAAAGATACATACACAGCGCCATGAAAATGAACTTGCACAAGTCTGTCTGTGGACCAGGAGGAGTCTGAATGCAGTCGACATTTTGCTACTTAATTGGTTGGGGCCGGTTTACCAGTGCACACGTGTATTCCAGCTTTGGCAAGCTGTACTATGACTCTTTTTGACAGACTATTTAGCGCAGAGGAGGTATTTTTTCCCCAGATAATTGCTCAAAATCACGCTTTCAAAGTCAAAGTGATTCCAACTTGCCTGTCTGTATTTTGCAAACACACTTGGAAGGAATGTAAATGCACATTCCTATTTTTTTTTTTTTTTTTTTTTTTTTTAGGCAGAAGCACAAAGAGGCTGGTTTTGGTTGGGGATTTTTCTCTCTCTCTCTCTCTCTTTTTTTTTTCCTTATTCCTCCCTTTGAGCAATGAAGAAAGGATACAAATCCCACAGAATTTAGCCCATCCCTGAAGTGGTTCACCAGAGGCCAAATTCTGCAGAGAATACATTTCATAGTCCAGCTTGGTGGCAGGCTCCTGTAATCCCAGTCCTTGGGAGGCTGAGCCAGGAAGATCGTAGGTTCAAGGCCAAACTCAGCAACTTAGTGAGACCCTTTTTCAAAATAAAAAATAAAAAGGGCTGGGGGTATAGCTTAGAGGTAGAATGCCCCTGAGTTCAATCCCTACCACACACAGGAAGAAAGAAAGAAAGGAAGGAAAGAAGTGAGGGAAAGAAGGAAAGAAGGAAGGAAGGGTATTTCACTCAGTGTATGCCCAAAACCTTCAGCCAAAGATGTTGAAACAGATCCTACCAATCAAAAACCTGGGACCCTCATTGTCCTTTAAGTGACTCTCTAGCAGAAGAGGGGGCTGTAATACCCTCATCTCATTTCAAACAACTTAAGGTGTTTGAAGGACTCATTAAAGCTTTGGGCTGGCATCTGGTCAGCAGATGGAGAAAGAACTTTATTATTGTTGTTGTTATTGTTATTACTACTACTACTACTACTACTATTATTATTATTATTATTATTATTATTATTATTATTATTATTGTTGTTGTTGTTATTGGTACTGGGGATGGAACCCAGGGGAGTTCTGAGCTATAACCCAGCTCTTTCTTTATTTACTTACTTATTTTTATTTTGAAATAGGGTCTTGGCAAGTTGCTGAGGCTGGCCTCATACCTTCAATCCTCTGGTCTCAGCCTCCCAAGTCCTAAGATTACAGGGGTGTGCCATTGCTCCCCGCTGGAGAAAGGACTGTAAATCGGCCTTCTTCTACATCTTCAGGGTAGCCTGGGCAAGTGACATCACTCTTTTGCTCTGCTCCTCATTCATAGAAACAGAGGTGGTTACATGTAGCTCGTCAGGCAGCCATCAGCTGGCATGATGCTCAGGACAGAAACCATCATGACCGTCGTGGGTGCTGTGTATACCGCCATCTGCTTTGCCCCTGTTCTGTTGGACTGGCTTTTATTTTTTTCATTTCTCCCCTCTTGGCATTTTTAAATATTCACATAGACATCATTAGCTTGTTCAGGCATCAGCAAGTGCAAAGAAATCCTGGTAAGAGAAGCGGGTTGGGAGAGGTGGGTGAAGCCCTTTCAGATGGCTCACACCGGCAGGATGTCCGTGGAGTGTGGGTGGACTTCAGAGAAGTCCAGCAGCACCCAGCCCTCCCAGTTAGGATGCTAGCTCAACACCACGACACAGGAAGACACACGAAGAACTTTGATGAGGCCGCCAAGGGTCTAGAAAGCACTAGTGCGTGACAAACAAGACTGTCTGGTGATGACGGAGCAGAGAGCTCCCAGCACAGAGCTGTGCAGAGCAACAACTGAATGTGGGTCCCGGGACTTTACGTGATCCCATTGCGATGTTTCTGAAAGAAAGGAAACTTCAATGATGGGGTTCTTGCACAATGTCCACTGAGCCCCCATTCTACAGAGGTAAACAATTAGCATGTCTTAAAACTAGGCACAGTGCACACCTATAATCCCAGTACTTGGGAGGCTGAGACAGGAGATTGCAGGTACAAGGCCAGCCTCAGCAACTTAGCAGAGAGCCTGTTTTGAAACAAACAAATAAACAAAAAATGGCTGGGGGTATATCTCAGAGGTAGAATACCCCTGGGTTCAATTCACTATAACACACACACACACACACACACACACACACACACACACACACACACACAGACAAGCTAGAGAGGAATTTTAAACAATCCTAACTACTCTTTTTCAGATGATAAAACTAAGCCTTGTAAAATACTTATTCAAAAAACTTCAGATTTAGTAGCTAAGGCAAGGCTGTGTCTCTTCCAGAGAACCTAGTAGAGTAAGTAGATTTGGCTTCTCTTTGTCATCCTGGGGATTGAACCCAGAGGCATTCTACCTTTGAGCTACACTTCCAGCCCTTCTTTTTGTTTTGTTTTGTTTAGAAACAGGATCTCTCTAGGTGGCTGAGAGTCTCCCTATGTTGCTGAAGCCATGTTTGAACCTGGGATCCTCTTGTCTCAGCTCCCCCAATACTAGATTACAGGTGTGTGCCACCATGCCCAGCTTGGTCTTTCTTTTGCGGTCACAATTCTGATCCTGATGGGAAATGCCACGCACGGTTCTTACAACCACGGAATAACCAGTCATGCTGTTAGGAACCCCACTGTCAGGATGCCCAACTAGGAGCCTGAGAGATGGCAGAAGGTAAGACATGCTTTGTAATGACTAAATAAATAAATAAACTATTAGTGTTTTAATTGCCACCGGATTTCCAGGCAGTCAATTTAATTAACTGCAGCACAATTAATTGTGAAAATTGAGGTTTGACCATGATGTTGCCAATTCAAGCGGTATTGTGCAGACTTGGTTACAGCCAAGAAAGCTAAAAACCATTCCAAGGACACTGTTGGAATAAAACAGCGATTAAAGTGTTTGCCTACAATAAAGAAATGGAAATCTTAAAGGCAATGAGCCATGCTTGGCATGCGGCCTCATTTTCTTCATCTGCAAAATGGAGCTAATCTGACCTAGTTCACAATGAAGATTTTAAAATTTGAAGCCAGGCGTAGTGGTACATGCCTATAATCTCAGTACTTGGGAGGCTGAGACAAGAGGATCATAGACCTGAGGACAGCCTCAGAAATGTAGCAAGACTCTTAGTAACCTAGCAAGATCCCATTTCAAAATAAAAAAAATACAATAGGCCTAGAGAGATAGCTTGGAGGTAGAATGCCTTTGGGTTCGATCCCCTGTACTACACACACACACACACACACACACACACACACACACACACACACAAAATAACTGAAACTGGATGCTAATAAATGTGATGTATCTGAGGTTCAGGGTGGATTTGGGATCAGAGCTGGGGGACAAGATGGTCACGTGTTGATTATTGCACACGACCACCTCCAGTTATCAATCCTCTTTGGATGGGCACAGGCATTTTCCTGTGGGGACTCTGAATGCCACATCTCAAGCTGAGAAAGGAAAGCTTGGACTGCCAGGGATCTGCACGGGCTCCTCCTCTTCTTGTGCCCTGGGGCAACTGGATGTACTTGCAGACAGGAGTGTTCTTCCTTGTCATAGACACTGCTGAGCAAGAGACCCTTTCAGTCTCTTTAGTAAGAGGTCCCCTGGGACATGTCTCTCCTTTCCAGGCTGGGCAGAACCTTTGCGAAACCCTCCCGGGAACCTCAGCCAGCTCCCTGGCCTAGACTTCTGCAACCGCTGGTGATAGGCAGGGCCTCCCCCGCCCCCAAAGCTGTGTCCACAGCAGCCCAGAAGCTCAAAGAAGGAACTCATCAGCCACCAAAAGGGACAGAGACATGATGTCGATGATGTTTGTAATAGTAATCGTTTTTTGTGAGTATGTGCGTGGTACTGGGGATGGAACCCAGGGGCATTCTACCTCCAAGCTACACCCCCAGCCCTATTTTTTATTCTTTATTTTGAAATAAAGAATACTTAGTGTGGCCTCTACGTTGCAGAGGGCCACACTAAGTAGCTGAGGCTGGCCAAGAACCCAGATCCTCTGGTCTCAAAATCCTCCCAAGTACTGGGATTATAAGCGTATGCCCAGCTAATAGTAATCGTTTTTAACCTAGAACCAAACCAATGCCCAACTGATATGATATGAGCAAAACCAAAGAGTAGAAAGGAAGGAACGGATGCATGACATACAGGCGTTTCTCTGGAGGGTGGCGCTGTGAATGGATTAATCCACTTCTGTATGCATTCTGCTCTGGGTTTTTCCAAGGTTCTAAAATGTTATAAACTCCTCTTGTAATGGAGGGGGACCCTACAGCACATAAAACAATATGGGCTCCCAGGGTTACCCCAGAGTTAAAGACAAATGTGCTTTGTCTGTGTTAGAAAAAGACAGGTTGGAGTTCTGAGTAGGGGGGTCTGCGGCTGTCCGCAGAGATACCAGAACCTAATGAAGGTGGATGCAGCTACTATCCGGGTATCATTCCTGCTGCTTAAAGATGCAGGGAGAGCAAAGAAGAGAGATCAAAATGCATCTGAGAAAACAAGGACTGGGGAAGATGTAGAGGAATTGGAACCCTTATATACTGCTGGTCAGGAATGTGAGATGGTGTAGCCACTGTGAAAAATGACTTGATGGGTCCTCAAAGAGTTAAATATAGAGTTACCATCGACCCAGCAATTCTGCTCCTAGATTTAATTCTTTACTCCAAAGAACTGAAAATAGGTACTCAAGCAAATACTTGTTCATGAATGCTCAAAGCAGCACTATTCACTAGAGCCAAAAGGCAAAACCAACCCAAGCATTCACCTGATGAACAAGTGGATAAACAGATTGTAGTATAAATGTAGAACAGAATACTATTCAGCCACAAAAAAGGAGTGAAGCACTGATCCATACTACTACATCGATGAACCTCGAAAGCATATGCACATATACACACAGACACTTGTATTAAGCCACTCTGAGAAAAAAAAGAATGAAGAATCCCCCAGTAAGGACACAGGAGAAAAATAAAGGGCAACTCACTGAGCTAATCTCTTTATGATTATCCTCTAGGGGATGCTTCATATGGGGGGGGGCACCAGGACAGAAATAGGGCCACCGCCAGGAGTTTCTGTGGCCAGGATGAATCAGGCAAATGGATGCTCTCTGTAGTATGTCAGGGTCTCCTGCAAGGACGTCTGTCCTTCCCTTCAGGGAGAGCTCATTAGAGTCAGGAGCTTGCACCTTTCTGACGAATGAGGATGAACACAGTCCTTCTCCTCCTTCCAGAACACTCCAGTCCTCTCGGGGCTCCTGCAGCTGAATAAATATTGCTGAAAAGTGTGGTTCAAAACCAAGGTTGACTGGAAGATGGGTGGGGGTGCCAGAGAGACAGCGCTTAGAGGCTACCCAGGACAAAGCGGAGGTGCCCCTGTGGACGCGTGCCTGAGCCGCAGCTAAACTTGACTGGGCCCGCCAGGGGAAGCATCTCTGCTGGCCTGACACACTGGATTCAATAAATAAAACCAACTAGACAGAGGGGTCCCAGAAAAGGTCCTGGGGCAAGGGTGTGGGGGGCAGAGGTGGCGGTTCACATACTTTAAACACATCAACTCTCTGCTTTACATCTGAGCTGAGCATTAAGGATGCACTGCAAAAGTCAGTACTAGATAGGCATCATGGTGGAAAAGGCCTTTAAAATAGATAGTTAGAGCCGGGTGTGGTAGCGCACACCTGTCATCCCAGTGCTTGGGAGGCTAAGACAAGACGGGAGGATCACAGGTTCAAGGACAGCCTCAGCAAGTGGTGAGACTCTCATCAACCTAGTGAGACCCTGTTTCAAAATAGAAATAAAATAGGGCTGGTAGGGAGGGGAAGGGTGTAACTTGGAGGTAGAATGCCCCGGGTTCCATCCCTAGTACCACAAAAATAAATAAATAAATAAGTAAGTAAGTAAAATAGTTGTGGTGCAGTGACTTGACCCAGAGTGGACAAAATGGAAGAAATACCTGTAGAGCTCCCGGTAAACCCCTCAGGTATTGTTTCTTTTGTTTTGCAGTAGTACTGCGGCTTGAACCCAGGGGCATTTTACCTCTGAGCTACACCTCCCAGCTCTAATTTTTTATTGTTTATTTGGAAACAGGGTCTCACTAAGTTGTGGAGGGCCTCACTAAGTAGCTGAGGCTGGCCATGAACCTGCAATCTTCCGGTCTCAGCCTCCCAAGTACTGGGATGACAAGCATGGGCCACCGCGCCTGGCTCCCAGGTATTATTTCTTTGTATTACTTCACCTCAGTACCAAGGGAATCCAGGAGGTCACCTTATCTCCTGGAGCATGGATGTTGATTAAGGCTTGGAGATAGCAGGGGTCAGGCTGCTCCCGAGTGGAGGATTCCAGAAGAGACCTAGAAGGAGGAGCAAAGTGCTTGCTCCCCCTCTGCTCTCGCCTCTTCTCTGCCGGTGGGTCCTTCTCCAGAAATTACTTGCTCTGTGGGCCTCGAAGGCTGCTCCCCACCGTGTCACATGCCCCGGATCTGAGACTCTGACCACACAGCCCAAGTGCTGAGAGCGTGTGACGACCCGGGTACCAGAAGCCCAAGCAGCCACCTCGGTTCTCATTTCAAAACTAACGAAAAACGAAGATGAGAAAGAAGTAGGTGTGTTTCGCACGATGCTGGTGAGATTACGGTGTGTGCACGGAGCTTTGCAAGGACGGAAGCCCCCATTCATTCATTCCATCATTCATTCATTCATTCATTCATTCATTCATTCATTCACTCACTTGAGTTTACCACAAGTTCCTATTCTGGGGCCAGGAATGGTGCAGGATGTACGAGGACCTTGACACTCGGATGGCATAGCATGTCCCTTAATATTGCCGGACGGAAGAGCAGGGTGCTGGTCATGGAAATGACTTCTCTGCAAAGAGGTTTCACGAAGGCTTCCAAATACTGGCAGCTGACAAGGCAGGAGAGTGTGGGACGGGGTGACATATGGCAGCTGATACAGCTGGAAGAAAAGGATCAGTCCTGATGACCAGGATCCTTCTGGTTCTAAGCGGCCACGGGTCTGCTACCTATTCCCCCCAATATGGCTGCCACAATTGTTGAAAACGAAGATCCCATCCACATCCCCTTGCTCAAAAGCCTCCAGGACTCCACACTGCCTATGGGTAAAGCCCTCCTCCAGGGTATGCGTTTCCTACAGGGGTTGGGAGGCATTTAACAATGCATCAAAATTAATTCTTGGGGGAAAATGTGTACTTAGGGTATAAAGCAGAGGTATGCACACATGGCATATACAGAAACCCAAATACACCTGGTATTCAAACTTCTTGGGGGTGGGCAATTAGCAAGATCAGGTGTGAAAAGCTTCCTACAGGTAAGGGACTTGTGAAATAAAAACTAGAGAAGCACACCAAGACGGGGTTCTCCGTCTTAGCAGGACTCATCTTTGGGACCAGAGAAATATTTGCTTGAGGCCACTCAGCTCATTGTAGGACACCGAGCAGCGTCTTTGAACGTGACCCCAGAGGCCAGGCGCAAGTCAGTCCCCTCCTCCTGAGCTGTGCCAGATGTCCCCACGGGGGGCAAGATCAGCCCCCTTTGAGGACCTCTGGAGGAGGAAAGGTCACATTCGAGGGTTGTTACAGTCAGCGACACCTGGAGGCCCAGACACCAGGGGATCCTATCCCCGAAGTCTAGAAATGCCCATTTTGCTCCATGTCCTCCGTGGAGGCCTGGTTCCCTCCCACGACTCGCTTGCTGGTGGAGTGTGGCCTGCAGCTCTTTGACTCCAGGCTTCCGGTGGACTGGCAGCTAGGGTGATAAACTGCCTCTCTTTCAGAGTCTCGGAAGGTTATACCCCAAAACATCCCATCCCAAAGGGCAGAGAGATGGGGGCCCAACACCAGAGGCCAGTGTGGGTAGTGACTGGGCAAAAGGTATCAGGTCAGAGCAGCGCGCTGTGACCTGCTCTTGGGGCTGGGCCCTGGCTGTCCGGTGATGTTCCCTGTGCCTGGGTACTATGGAGGCTCCTTCTCAGTCAAGGACAAAACAAGAAAACAGAGCTGTTGAAGTAATCCCCTGCGCCTCACATGATGTCCTTTAAAAACAGCACCTGGTTCCTGTGGGGTGATGATCTTCACCAAGATGGACTCGTCCCGGGGTGAGCCGGGTCTGGTCCTGGACAGTGGGGTCACGCATCACTGGGGACTTGGGGCTGAGTGTTTCCTCCCTGGCTCTGACTCTTTCGGAAGCTGGTGCAGCGTGTGAGAGGCAGGACCAAGGGGAGTGGCCACATGCTATTCAATTAAGATGTTTATTGATGTGACACATAAAACTCTCCTATTTTATTATCTGGCCTGGAAGGTGGTTATTCGCTTAACTGCTTTGCTTCTGTGCTGCGGATGCATGAAAGACAGTTTTGCTTTAACACGAATCCAAACGAATCTATTCTCTGATGGGTATGCTTTCTTCCTTTTCCTTCACAAAGTATTAACTGGACTGAATTTCCCTGGTTTCGTTTGATCTGTGAAATCGTACCACACTTCCAAGGGCAGAAGCGAGGAGACTATTTTATGCTTTTCGAATGCAAGTTTTTTTTTTTTTTTTAAGAGGGGGACGTGCAACATTTTAGAAAGCGATCTTAGATATTCGACATCAATGTTCTATGAGGTTTTTGTCCTGCTGAGGAAAAGAAAGTAGTCAAGTAACAAAATTACCTTGAGATAATCCCAGGATTGGTGATGTTTAAAGCAATAAATATGTTGAAGAAGAAGAAAAAAATTCTATACACAAATAGCTTTGCCTAATTGGAGATAGAAGTTTTCTGATTCTGTTTGTTGGGGGAAGTTGGGGAGTGGGGGCTTTTCACCTCATTAGCCAAGGCGGTGTTGTTGACAATACCCAGAAATTCTTACATTTACTTGTGTTTTTTCTTAAATTTATATTTGCTAAGAGAGCACTTTGAAAAATAAAGCAGAGAAGGACAAATAAAAACAAAACCATGAGAGTGTTCTCATACAATTTGGGAGACTCAGACATGATGACAATTTTTGGAAAAAATAAAAAGAAAGAAAGAAAGAAAGAAAGAAAGAAAGAAAGAAAGAAAGAAAGAAAGAAAGAAAGAAAGATAAAAGAAAGAACAAAAGTATGTACGGGGCTGGGGGGGTATCCTATTAATCAGACATATTATTACAGATATTAGAAGAAAGTGGTAGGTACTTTATGAACATTCCCTAATTCATTTTTGGTTGGCTTATTTAGTAGCTGTTTTTTGTATTGTTAAAAATAAACAAATAAAAGTGGCGATAGTCCTAGCAGAGCTCTATTTTTCTTGCCTTTCTCACCTTCCTGGTCTTCCCAGCTGCTTCTCCCAGGGAAAGTTAAGTCCCGGAATGCCCATGTGACAGCCCGCCTTTCTCGGAGCGGCTTAATTACTCATTACTCGATTCCATCAGCACGGTCTGTGGTTTTGTAATCAGGGCCGTTATCTTTCTCTAGGATTTGCGCTCCTTCATAACGGGGAGATTTCCGCAACCCCACTTCATACGGGAAGGGAATGAGAGGATTTTAATGCACGAATCTGATGTCATTAACAATGCTGGCAGCTGTTTAATCCCACTGGAAACAACAGCTGGGTCCCAACTGTGGGGAGAAATAATTAACTCTTCAGTGCGTCCCAAGGATGGGGGATTGTGCGAATCAATTACGGGGCTCCTGCTTCACCTGCAAATTTTTGTCAACTACTCAGTTGTTGGGCCGGGAGTTTCTGGTGGTAATAAAGTAAAAGGAGGCCCTTGCAAGAAAGGAAACTTGTTATGTTCAGAGAACAGATTTATTAACCGGACCTATTCTAAGTTTGCCACTAATTAAAATTAAGACTCCCCCTTTTTTTGTTTTTTTGTTTCCAGTGAATCACAGAGCATAATGAACTCAACTAAGAAGAATAATAGAGTAGGAATCTGGGTGGCTGGTTATCAGGGAGGAGAGGGCAGCCAGGCTGCAAAGGATAGAGAAATGGACTGAAACAGAGGGTGAACCAGGCATAGTGGCACATGCTTGTAATCCCAGTACTTGGGAGGCTGAGACAGAAGAATTGCAGGCTCAAAGTCAGCCTCGGCAACTTAGTGAGGCCCTCCGAAAAAAATTTAAAAATAGATCTGGGGGTATGTATAGCCCGGAGGTAAAAGGCCCCTGAATTCCATCCCCAGTACAACAACAACAAAATGATGACAGAGAGAGAGAAAGAAGGAGAGAGAGAGGGAGAAGGAGAGGGAGAGGAGAGAGAGAGAAAGAAGGAGGAGGAGGACGAGGGGAGGGAGGGAGGGAGGGAAGGAAGGAAGGAAGGAAGGAAGGAAGGAAGGAAGGAAGGAGTGGATGTGCAGAGGCAGGCCCCTTGGTGACATGCGCCATTTAAATGGAATACTCAGGCACCTGCCAATGACAGTAAATTTTCTACTTTCCCCGTCCCTCCCCCGGAGATGCTCTGGTAAGCCTCACTTTGAAGCTTCAGGTTCTCCCCCACCAACGCCCCCCCCCCCCCCTTGCTGACATCCTTCCGGGGACTCTCTCCACTGCTTTTAATCTGTAAAATATTACAGATATAAATAATGTCTGATTAAGACCCAGCTTTGAAATATGTGGCGCTCACTTAGCGGCGCCCATCTACTCGAGGCCTCCTGGATCCTTTCCATTCATTTATAATGCGAGACTCCGAGCAGATGTCTTAAGTATTCAATGTTACAAACAGCAACATTACATGAATTTAAATTTGCCTCTTTTGTCTCAATTCCCCTCCGAGCCTGCCCAGCAGTTGATGGCCCAGGAGCCCGGTTTCATCTGGAAGCGACAGGGCTCTGGCACCTGGCTGCAGCCTCCGCCTCCGCCTCGGTACACAAAGCAACCTGTTCTCTCCCAAGAGGCCTGAGGCTGCTGGTTTAAGGAGACACCCCCCCCCCCCATCAGAGCGGGCTTGGCTAAAGTGACAGGTGGAGGGAGATGGTCTATGTGATAAACCTTCCCCCATCCCGGCCTGAGAGCTGCTTGACATTCCTGATCGGCGCCATGGTCTCAGTTCTACTGATGAGGAAACTCAGTCCCCAGGAAGAGAAAACACTAGCTCTCTCTTGGGAGCGCTCTATTTGAATGGAATTTCATGGATGTGTGTGTAAAACCCTAGGCTAAGGTTTGGAGTCCAACATCACAAGAACAGGGTACCAGAGACGTAGCCTAATGCCTGGACATGACAGAAAGACTCCTAGAGGCTGCAGGCGATGTCCTGAGGGTACTGTGGGCCCTCCCAAGAGCTGCCCCCTTTTCTTTTGTTTTTCTAGGAGCATGCTGTAGTCTATTGGATCTTGGGGATGGATGAAATAGAGAAATCTGTTCCCTTTCCTTGTGGGTAGATACATGACCTTGGTCTGACCTTTCTTGGATTGGCTGAGGGATAAAGCATGTGGCTCAGATTGTCCTCCCTGGGAAGTATCTGCTCTGGGAGACAGAGTGAAGATATTTCCTTCTGATGTTATTCACAAGAAGAGTAGGAGTTCTTCTGGCAGTCATCTCTCCCACCAGGTAGAGAAAACCTGCTGCAGAAGTAAGCCAAACAGAGATCACCATAGAGAAAAGATGGAAAGACACAAAGAATCTGAATAGTTTTTGAGCCCCTGGATCCAGCCATGCCTGAATCCATCCCTTTAAGAATACCTAGTATATGAACCAATATAGTCTCTTTAGTCATAAGCTAAATTCCCTTTTTACCAAGAATTATGGCTAATGTGGAAAGGAGAAGTAGCAGTATACATTGCTCTGTGAAGGTTCTGGACAGGGCCTATACTATCTTCCTAATCTGAAGTCTCAAATGACTTCTTGGTAAATCTCTTATCATTCCAGCATGATGCACTGTCCTTTCTTAGCTCCGTGATTTTCTTCCTGCTGTTTTCTCTTGCGCTTCCATCCTTGTGAGGTTCTGTGCAGTGTTCAAGACCTACCTGGAACAAAATCCCTTGGATAAAGACTTCCCTGCTTTAACTGAACAGTGCAAGTTCCCCAAATAACCTTGATCTCTCAAGAGCAAAAGTCATGTCTTATTCATTGCTATATTTTCAGCATCAAGTACTATGCCGGGCCTGAGGTCCCTGTGTCTAATATTTTTAAAAATGAACTCTCAGTTAGCCAGGTGTGGTGACACACACCTGTAACCCCAGCTACTCAGGAGGCTGAGGCAGGAGGATCCCAGGTTCAAGGCCAGTCTAAGCAACTTCAGGAGACCTAATGTTAAAATAAAAAGGACTGGGGATGAAGCTCAGCGATGGAGACTTGCCTGGCATGTGTGAGGCTCTGGGTTTGATCCCAGCATCGTATAAAAAAGAAAAGAAAAACAAGCACACGAAATAGAAAAAGAAAACTTACAGTAAACTGGAGGTTGCCCTTAATGAGTTTACACTGTCATGAGGAGATAGAGAATTAAAGTAAATTATAACCTGTCAGGAATAAATCTGACTGTAGAACGGAGAGAGGAAAGAGTGCGGTGGCCACTAGCTGTCATAGGCCGCAGTAGCAGAAGGAGGGTGTTCGGGTGAAGGTGACAGGCACATTCCCTGGTGGGTGACTCGGGCCGCAGCTGGGTCTTGGTCCTGGCTCAGACTTAAATGGGGATACTGGGAGAACGTGAGCCTCAGATTGGTGGAATCACATCATGGTTCTAGCAGTTTTAGCGAATCTAATGGAATACCATTTACCCACGTAAAGAGGATCCATAAGTTCTGCGTGCGCTCTCAGAGATGTACAGCTGCCAGCACGATTGAGTTCCGAGCATTCTCATTACCCCAGAAAGAACCCTGCTCTCGTTTGCTGTCCTCTGCCCGCCTCTCCATTCCCCTGGCCCAGCCCCCAGAGCCCCATCTACCCACCTGTCTCTGTAGACCGGCCTCTTCCGGATACTTCGTATAAATGGAATTGTCACGGGAAAGCATAATTATCCTGTAGGGTTTCTTGGCTTACGTGGCAGAAAAGAATTTCAGCATGTGCCGGTCAGAGAAAAGACAGAGGTTTTATCTACGAAAGTGAGGGACTCTAGGGAGAAGGCAGGCCTTCTCAAGAAGGGGGTAGAGCGTCTGGGCAAGAGGGTCTTTGCAGCCTTTGCAGTTCTTTTATAGAACCCCCAAGAGGGGGGGGGTTGCACAGTGGAGGTCTGGACCTCCTCTCTTTCAGGTCCCCAGCATCCAAGCATCCATGGCTGGTGCCTGGCGGAGGTCTGACCTTTGTCCACTTCACGGATCCTTTGTTTACTAAGCATCCCAGGATCCTTAGTAGAGAAAGGGGTCATCATGATTAAGAGTGTGGGCTCCTTGAGGCTTCTGCCTAACACAGAACACACCCCAGAGGGTGGAGTTAGAGGTTATGAAATCTCCAGACCCCAAACTACATTTTCCTTTTCACCCAATTTGCCTCCCTTCTGACTAATATTTGATTTCTTCTATCATACCTCAGAATAGTACTATATATGATCCTTTGTGGTTGACTTCCTCTTTCTTTCTTTCTCTCTCTCTTCTCCTGTCATAGCAGCAGGAAGCCCCCTTTCTCCTGAACAGTTTGTTAAGTGAAGTACAAAAATATATATGATAAAAAAGGGGGAAGCTGGGAGTGGTGGCACACGCTTATAATCCCAGCATTTGGGAGGCTGAGACCAGAGGATCGGGGTTCAAGGCCAGCCTCAGCTACCTAGTAAGGCCCTCCACAACCTAGTGAGACCCTGTTTCAAAATAAAGAATAAAAAAATAGGGCTGGGGGTATAGCCCCTGAGTAGTATCCCTGAGTTCAATCCCCAGTATCACAGAAAGGGGGGGGGGGGCGGGAACAGCTGTAGGGGAAAGAGCAGGGCAGGGTTCCCAGCATTTTCTGGACTTTGACTTCTGAAGGAGGAAGAAAGCCTCTAGAATTTGCAGATGGGATTAAAGGACCATACTGGAGTCCTTTAACTCCTTGCCCTCCTCTTCCTAAACTTCTATGCGGGTCTTTACTGAATGAAGTACGAAGACAGTAGAGCCACTTGCAGAGCACCAGGCTGTCCATCTGGAGGTGCAAAGTTCTCTTTCCTTGCACCCTTGAAAGCAGCAGGAAGACAGGCGATGATTTCTGCTATTTTGAGTCTTTTTCTTCTTTAATTTTAAGTAACTGTCTTCCCTAAGAAGAGGTGTTGTGTGACAAACATCCCAAGTCCCTTCTTATGGTAATGCCGCACTTTGCAAAAGGGCTCAGCTCCAACCCCACTGAAGATAATACAACCAAACAGGCTTTCATCTTTACCATCTAATGATTCCCCAAACCAATAAATGAGGGTTTTTTAGCATCTTTTATTTTATTTTATTTATTTATTTATTTATTTATTTTTACAGTACTAGGGATTGAATACAGGGAATTCTTCCTCCAAACTACACCCCCAGTCCTATTTTTTATTCTTTATTTTAAAACAGGGTCTCATTAGGTTAAGCTGAGGCTTGCCATGAACCTGTGATCCTCCTGTCTCAGCCTCCCAAGTACTGGGATTACATGCACGTGCCACCACACCAGGCAGCAAGGATTTAAAAAAAAAAAAAAAGAAGGTGGGGAAATAAAAGACACTTTCTGCCTCCAAGTTATCAGCCTCTCAGCCTCGTGGCAGCTGGGCATGTGCTTCCTGTTAGGAGCCCAGAGCATCTCTCCAAGGGGTCCTTGGGAAAGCGTGCCTTTTGCTTCCAGGGCAAAGTTTACACATGAAATGATCTTAGATTGGGCATCCTAATGTCCCTGTGCTTGGGGTGGTGAGCAATGAAACGTAATTGTACCCATAATTAAGATCATTGCCCTGTTCTGCTGCACTGGCGACCGCTCACCCAGGGAACTGCTTGGCTACCAGGGCCTGGTCTTTCTGGCAGTTAGCAAAGACGGATTTCTGTCCATCCACACAGAATGCCCAGGGTTACTGCCTAGGCCTGGGGCCACTGTCCTCGGTAGGGTTTCTAGGGGTAGGGCTGTGGAGAAGAGCTTCGAGACAGTCTGGGAGTCACCCACTCCTTCATTCATTCATTCACACCTATGGTGCCCTCCTGTAGACCATGCACTGCGCTAGGAGTTGGAAACCAAGGCATGGGTAAGAGGCACACTTTTCTCTTAGAGATCTCAGAAGAGTAGAAGGCGGAACAGCCACATACACAGATTTCTAACACACCAGGGTGTGAAGTGAAATCAGAGAATGGGGTGCAGGGACAGCTCCTGGTCAGTTTATTTGCCCCTCCCTTTCTTCCTCTGGGTGTCCTAGTGATGTAGGACAGAAGAAATAGAATCAATAGGTGGAAAAGAGACATTAGGGAGGACATATTAAAGATACGACTTTACTATGGAAGCCTGTGACCAAAGCCTTAGATCCAAAAGTCCCTGAGGAATTTACAAGGGACCCTGAGCACTGCAGACCATTCTCAGGGAGGAATGTGTTTAGACAATGAAGATCCTGAAAAGAAAAAAAAGAGGAACCTCCTTGGGCACCACCCAGGAAAGCAATCTCAACACACTGGTTGTTCTTGAATAGTTAAAAAAGGATCAGACAGTGCCGGTCAGAGCCAGAGACACAGGAAATCACCAGTGACTAGAGGACTGGGGTCATACCTTCTGCCCACCCCTCAGGAAAGCCCCCTATAAAGGAAGAGCCCTCCACTCCCAAAGGCCTTCTCTCCTGCTTATGGTGGCCACAAACTCCCTTGAAAGTGTCTTTCCTACTCTCCTAGAGAAGTTTCTGTTTATGTCTCAGAGAGGCTGAACCTCGTCTCTGTCCAGTAAGCCAAGGCCGCCGTGGATTGTGAGTTGCGGAATCAACCCTTCCCCTAGACCCCAGGATGCTGCAGGAGGCCTGAGGTCCGCCAACCCACCCCATCCTCTGGTTCTCTCAGCTGCCTCTGCAAGCCCCCGGGGCTCAGAGCTCTGCTCTTGTGCCCAGCCACCAGCACCCAAGTCCTCCCCAGCTACTCCTGGCCACGCACGGTAGCCCTTCACTGGCTAAGTAAGAACTGGCCCCACTTGACTCTCCCAAGCCGAATTTTCTACATGTCTCCAGTCCTGGCCATTTCCTTTATTCAGTTGCTTTTCAAAGACTGGGAATGGGGGTGGGGGGCAGGAGTAGTCACCCCCAAATTGTTCAGGGCTGGATTCATCCACTTGCAACCTTATTTGTACCATGAGAAAACAGGGAACACAGGCTAAAACACGGATCAGATATCTCAAAGACTAGTGAGTCACTATGGGGAAAGTTCTAGAAGAGGCAGCCATGAATGAGGGGAAGTCTCTGGGTGACTTGTGTATTTCAGAGATCTATTCTCCAATGAAGAGAATTATCATAGCCAATAACAAAAAATATTGGACAATACTTACCAGGCCCTTGCTTCAGGTCCAGCACATTCTATATGGTTTACATATGTGAATTCATTGTTCCTTCAGAACAGTTCCATGAGGCAGGGATTCTTATTTTTCCCATTTTGCAGATTTGGAACCCAAGACCCAGAGCAGTTATTTCTTAAAGTAGGATAGGTGGCATATAGAATTTGAACCCAGACCACCATTTTCAGAAATATTGACAGATCGTGAAAAAACAAATAAATAAAAAAAAAAACTTGTCATATATTTAAGCCCCCTTAAAATGTCTACACTCTTTGACTAAGTGAGTCTACTTCTGTAAATCCAGTCTTAGGAGAGAGTGAAATATTATATATGAATTAGTCTAAAATGCTTGCAGAGTACTTTTTGCCTTACTTATAACAAGAAAAATCTAGAAGGAATTTAAATTTCCAATATTAAAGGAATGACTAGAAAAAAATTGAGGAATAGTTAAAAATAGAATTTATAGTTATCATTATAAATGATTTTCGGTCAGGTATGGTGACACAGGCCTGTAATCCCAGTAATTGGAAGACTGAGACAGGAAGATCACAGGTTCAAGGCCAGCCTTAGCAACTTAGCAAGACTGTTTCAAAATTTAAAAAAAAAAAAAAGGGCTGAGCCAGGTATGGTGGTGCATGCTTGTAATCCCAGTACTTGGGAGACTGAGACAGGAAGATCTGGGTTCCGGCCAGCCTCAGCTACTTAGTGAGGCTCTCCACAACTTAGTGAGACCCTGTTTCAAAATAAAGAATAAAAAATAGGACTGGGGGTGTAGCTCAGAGGTAGAAAGCCCCTGGGTTCAATCCCCAGTACCACCAAAAAAAGGGAGGGCTGGGGTTATAGCTCAGAGGTATAACACAGGGGTTCAACCCCCTCTACCAAAAAGGAAAGAGATTTTCATTGAGAGTCAATAATATTTGGACCTATAATATAATGTTAGGTGACTACCTGGGTGAGGTAGCACATATCTGTAATCCCAGTACTTAGGAGGCTGAGAAAGGAGGATCACAGGTTCAAGGACAGCCTCAGCAAGTAGTGAGACTCTCATCAACCTAGTGAGACCTTGTTTCAAAAAAGAAAAAAATAGAGCTAGAATGTCCCTGGGTTCAATCTCCAGCCAGTTACACACACACACACACACACACACACACACACACACACACACACACACCAATGATAATAATAATAATAATGATGATGATGTGAAAAGCAGAACCCAAACTTCTGTGGACAGTACAATTATAAATATGATTGGACGCCAGGGTGGAGAGTGTACACTGATATAAAGGAAGCAACATTTCTGTCTGATTCTATCCCCAGCAGCTCTCAGGAGCGGTTTGTTTTTGGATGTCTGTATCTCCTCCTGATCCACAATCTCTTAAACAAGAGTCTCAAGAGGACTCAGCCTGGTATTCCTTTCTGAGATAGTATACATGGAAAAATAAATGATATCAGTGGGCTTAATATCTCAGTTGGATGGGTAAATCTAGACTCTTTAGCCCATGGAAAAGAAACCAAGGAGAAAAAAAAAAAAAAAAAAAAAAGCTTTGACTGTTCAGACCTGCTCACGCAGTGTATCTGGAATTGATGAGGCTCACAGATAGCACCTGGAGATAACTTCTCCACGCTTGTTCTCAGACTCAGAACCAAATCACTGCACCTCCCTCCCCTAGCTCTATTTTAGAACAAATTGAGTCCAAATTAGATCACCTGTTTCGTCCAATTGTATAAACCACAGCAATACTGTTTGGGAAAATCTAATAGTGTTAATCTAAGAACTGCTCCTGTGCCCACAATAGAATCAAACAAATAATCAATAAGCCTCCAGATATTATAACATCACCGAGGGAAGAGTCGGAGAAGAGCAGGGCTCATGTTTGCAGAGGGAGCTGCAAGGACAGAGCCACGACTCAAGCCAGCAATAACAACACCACCAGGCTGAGTAACATGGTTTGCTCCATAGGCCTTAGCCAGAATCTTCCAGTGGAAAGTGTTAGATTGTGGGTCCGAATGAGGCAGGGATTTTTACCAGGCATTTGAGGATCTCATTTGATCATCGGGGATAATACTTTGGCATTGTGATGACTTTCTGTTTTACTGATGGATAAAATGTGAGGCTCAGAGGTTTAGTTCCCTTGCTCAAAGTCACACAAGTGGAAGGGGAAAAGATGGGATTTGAAATGAAATCGCAAATGAAACTCAAATTCAAGTAAATCACCTATTGGCAGCTGGCTTTGGATTCAGCCACAGTCTAGGGCTGATCTTCTTTCTCTGTGAACATAAGGCAGGTCGGTAAGATCTTTAAAGTCTCAGTTTCTCCATCTTAACATGAAAGGAACAATATGTGCACCAGTGCTGAGTGTTTAGTACAAAGTCTGCTCTACTAAGGTGGGCTTCGAATAGTTATATCACCTTCATTGTTGAAAAGCAAACCCCAGCGAAACAACCAAAAGCGAGTATCAAATTCCATCTCAGTAATGCAGTAATGACCCACCTGCTTAAGTGTTTAAAAGCGACTGCTGTCTGCAACTTACTTTGAAATGAGTCAAAAAATAAGTTGGATTGATGGATACATAGAGGGAAAATAAGCTGGCAGAGAAACAAGCAGGGAGAAATGATTATAGAATCTATGTGGTGCACACATGAGTGTTTATCATACAACTCTTTCCACTCTTATGCATATATGAATTTTTTTATAATACTCAACTACTGGGGGGTGGCACACTACACAGCAATAAAGAAGACTGGCATACTGTGGGTGAATCTCACAACACAACAGTAAGCAAAAGCAGCAACATACTAATTAAGTATGCTGTAGGGTTCTAGTTATCTGGCACTCAAGAACAAAAAGCCACATTGATAGAAATCTGAACAGCCATTAGCTCTTAATTGGCATGCCCCCTATAGATTGGAAAGGGGTACAGGTGAGAGTTTGGGCATCAGAGATGTTCTCTGTCTTGATCTGGGTGGTGTTTACACCGCTGTAAGAGTAAGTGAACAATTCCCCGAATTGCGTATCTACTACCTGCACACTTTACCGTAGCTAGGATGCATCTCAAGGTAGATCCTGATTCGAGCGGCTCATTTGGCTCATTTTCTGACTGCTCTCCTCTTCCTGTGCCAGGCATTCTTTCCAGGCACTTTCTGATGCATTCACTTGGAAAACCACTTCAGAGAATTGTCTGACAGAATACATCATTTAAGCCTTTACAGGCAGTGTGACTATGCAATCTTACCTTCTTTAAAAATGACTGCCATCCCTGAGCATCAACTTGGCCTGTAAGGAAATCATGGATGTGTGAAATTCCTCAGTCCCTTAAGCCCTGTCCAGAGTCCCAGTGCCTTTCCCCCTCTACTTTACAATCAGATTCCTTCTGGACAAAAAGGCTGTCTCTCTGGCCCCAAATCTCTGCTCTCTGGTGTGAGATTCGGTCATCAAGATGGAGAAAGGAGAAAGGAGAAGCCACCCTCAAAGTGGATGACACAGGGATTCCCCTGCGGCATGACTGTCCTCGCCTGATCAGGACTGGGCTCTCCCTTTCTCCTCTGGGAGATATCCCAATTTGGGAAGCAAACCTCTCCATCTTGTTCACCCCTTTTGCAAAGCTCCTCTGTGGCCTGGCCCACTGGACCACAGGCAGAAGGCACATGTGAGCTTGTTTGGTAGCACTCTGGGAAGAGGTCCTGACGGGGGACAGGACAGCTGCTTATGGACATAGCGTCTGGCTTCTGGGTCTGTCCCCAATCCCTGCCATGTTGCCTTGGATATAAATTTGAGAGCAGAACCTCCTGGACACAGCCCCCAAAAGATTTCTGCCAAGTCAGTAAAATGGAAACTGTAGTGAAGTAGAGATGATTAAGGATCCCAGATGGCAACCTTACCCACGCTATGACTACCTGGTTCTAAAGTTCCTCTCCAGACTCACCGAATCTGAATCTCTGCGAGTGATTCCCAGAATATGCTTATTTTAACAAGCTGACCCTGGGGATTCTTTTGCACATAAAAGTGTGAATATTGAAGACTCTGTGTAGAGTCTCTTCAAGGGAACAGCCTTTCTACTCCTTTACCGACCCATTTACCCTCACATTCATCCACCCATTTATCTATCCATTGTGTACTACCTGCCTTCCACTCATGCACGGTCCATCCATCCATCCATCCATCCATCCATCCATCCATCCATCTATCCATCCATCCGTCCATCCATGTACCACCTGCCACCCACTCACACATGACACATCCATCCATCCATCCTTTCTATAGCTATATACCTGCTAAGAGTTTTCCTTATACTATGCCACTAACTGTGCCTCCTTTGGTGGTCAAAGACAAAACTTCCCTACACAACTCGTTCCACAGAAACCACACCAACTTAGCTATATTCAAGTATCTAATCACCTATCCAATTATATCATCATCATGAAAAGATAAAATAAAAATACTTAAAATGGTAATTTTCCCCATTTTTCTCACTAACCTATAAACCTTCTATTTTCTGATATCCCCATCCTTGCATGAAGGACCATCTGGGTTTCAGGCGAGTATGACCTAGAACATAACCGCAGAATGCTTGACTTGAGTCTCTTTTTCAAAGAAACGTGTACCTTCAGCAGACAATACCTGAGTTTCAAGGGCCTGCTGGCCAGCCGGTACAGATCTATGGAGCTCATTAGTCTCTGAGACGTCTAATTACAAGTGAGTAATCTCTCTGCCCCAGAGATCCTCTACAGAGAATACACTACAGGTCCTTCTGTTTCTAGGAACTCAGAGGGTTTGGGTACCAAAGCAAACCCCATAGGTCATGGAGTTCTTTGCTTTTAGCATAAAGTCCTCAAAAGAGCTATGTATATATGTAATATAACAATCAAGACAGGAATTCATTAAAAGATGATGCTGGTTTAACAAGAAGAAAAATTTAAAAAGCAGCCAAATAGAAACGAACCCCCAAAACTAGATATACTCGTTTGGGGTTAACTGCTATATATCTCAATAGCACAGTCACACACCCCAGTGGCTGATGACACAGGGATTTAGGAGTATCGTTGTGCCATACTTGAGCCTCCTTATTTAGCTTTACGTCTCCTCCAGATTGTAAGAACCCTGCAGGCAGACATTATTTCTTTCTTCCTTGCCACTGGATTTATCCTGTGGCTGACCGAGTCTGACCGATAAACATCAGCTAAATCATGGATTATGTGACAAAAGGAGACAGTTGTTGTAGTCTGCAATGACTGTAACTTAAAGCATGATTTTAAGTTAAACTATGGGTGGTTTCTGTGGAGTGACAGTCTCCCTTCATTTTAAGCACTGAGGTTGTTCTACAACAAGTCTAGATAGGTGAAGACCGGGTGACATCAGCAGGTCACTAAGCAGCAACAAATACAGACTTGGTTTTGAATATACCAGAAGCCAAGCACTATACTGGAAGAGATAAAGCCCTGGACCTATCATTTTCTGGTCTTCTTAGCGGCAGGCAGGATGTCTTTGACCTGTAACCCAAATTATGGCCAGTTTGGGGTCAAACATTAAAAGTCAAGTACTGGCAATTCTGCACTCTGGAATGTTGAGTGTCTGGAATAATTTGTGCTGTCTCAGTTGAGTCCATTGCTGCATGATTCACAAATCACCCTTTCTCACTCACCCCATGACCCCTGTCCTAACCTATGGCCATTTAAATGAGTTTTGCCTCCTACCATGCATCATATATGCATTAACTGATAGAACTGACACCATGGTATTTCCTTTAATCACCCAGAAAGATCTCCCCTCTCCCACACCCTTTATTCTCAACTGCTGTTGCAAGTTAGGATTCCCTAGGAAGTTTTGAACTCCTGATGCCCAGGCTGGACCCTGATCCAATGAAATCAAACTCTCTAGAAGAACCCAGGTGTCAGGACTCTTTGCAGTTCCCTCAGATGACTCCAGCAGGGCTGACAACCACTAATGGAGCATATCTCCCCTCTGACTTTCTTGGTCTCACCAATCTGTAGCTGGCTTTTTTATGTCATATATTTATAGGAGCTCATCATCATCTGACCTCTATCCTACAAATTTCGATCACCTCTTTGATCTTCAATCAAGATGTGTCCCTTTATAAACACTAATAATCAGCACTACTGGCTCTGACATCCTACAAGTGGATGGATGGATGGATGGATGGATGGATGGATGGATGGATGGATGGACGAATGAATAGTTGTATGGACTAATGGGCAGACATATGGATGAATGAGCAGATGAAAAGATGGATGGATGAATGGATGGATGGATGGATGGATAAATAGATGGATGGGTTGATAGTTGTATGGACAGATGGGCAGACGGATGAATGAGCAGATGGACAGATCTACTGATGGATGGATGAAAAGATGACTAGCCTTGTGATGATTTATATTATAATACTTGAATTAATTTATTATTCTTACCTTTT
The DNA here is from genome assembly GCA_004027655.1 of Graphiurus murinus. NCBI lineage: Eukaryota > Metazoa > Chordata > Mammalia > Rodentia > Gliridae > Graphiurus > Graphiurus murinus. The sequence goes on from PVLC010010753.1 coordinate 32,566, forward strand.
CAAATGTGTGTGTGTACCTTACTAGTCTTCAAGTTCCATATGACAGAGACCTTGCCAATATCTGTCTCTGCATCTCAGGGTCCAGCATAGCACTGACTGATGGTGAGTATAATAATAGGTTAAAAAAATATGCCTTTTCAAAATAAATGAGTAGGTCTGTCCAATATCCTTCCAGGAAGAGAATTTCTCAGTAATGAGAAGAATGAAAATCTTGAAATGGGGATGCTCCATTGATATTTCACTTTCATATTTTACAAAGAAATAGCTAGTGACAAGTTCTGATAAAAAAAAATTAATTAGGAGATGGTTTTACTGATCTCCAGAAAAAGTAGGTAGACAAACATCTTTAAAATATTGGACTATTTTGGTAGCAAATGTCTTGCTAGCATGGAGTGCCCCACCCCCTTTCACAGGTGGGGAAACTAAGGCCTATCAACTAACTTAAGGTCTTGAACCCAGAACTCTCCTTGCTTTGTCCAGGGCTCTTCCCAGTATGCTATACTGAACCTGTGGGGCTGAATGCAACAAATATATTTTTTATTTTGAGTCAAAGGGAGAACTTTTAAATAGCTAACTCTCTTGCCTAGTGCTGCCTGCCCCAACCATGCCCTGGAACTTCTAGTCAATTATCTGAAATAGCACCAGATGAGTTGATATTTTTCATCAAACTAATTGGATCTTGGTGACTCCTGCAGATGCCACATAATTTGTACTTGGGTTGTTTGAGAGTGCCAAAGGGAGACTGGGAAGTCCTCGGCTGTCCTGCCCTGGTGCAAGGACGGAGTCCTATTTGTAATGAGAGAGAGTAGCACGTCTTTGCTTAAAAAAACAAAAACAAAACAACAGAAAAACACTCTCTGGTTACTCAGGGAAGTACAAGGCGCCATAACTTCCCAAATTGGCAAAAAAACTACCTGCTATGGATTGTAGTAAAGTGTGTTTTTAAATTATTTCAGAACCATAAAACCTCTCCATAGAGAGTGCTTTGAAACTGCAAATTAAATATAGAACATCTATGAACTGTATCCATTTTTACAGTAAGTATATATTTCCATGGGGGTTTGTACCATCTTTTTTGTCTAGTTACACTAGTTAATAATGCAGTGAATTTGCAGTAATAGAGTAAATGTTATTTTGATGACACTATTTGATTAAATTAAAGATGACATTAAAAAGGACCATTTCAATAAAGAACCGAAATCTCTCCAAGTAACGGGGGCTGAGTGTTTAAGTCAGCAGCTAGTCCGGCGGTCTTAAAAGGACCAAATGGAATTTCCTTCACTGTGTGAATGATGAGCGAGTTCAGGAACAATAGGAGCAAATAATATATGGGAGAATATGAAGGCTTCGATTCCAAGACCCAAGCAATTTTAGTTATTTTGAGGCAGACATGCTGCTTGCAAGAAAACAGCTTCCATGGCCTTGGGAAAGTGTAGAAATGCATTAAGTAAAACGAAAGCGAGAGGGCACTGAGATTTGCAGCGAAATGTGCTGATGTGGTGACAGTGTTTGCACAAACAAAAGAAAGTGCAGATTAGTCATGTCCCTCCCGCCTCCAGACCCACCACTGGCTACCACCTTCTCTGTGGATGCGCCAATACCTGAGCGGGCCGCCCACCCCAGTGCTTGGGAAGCTTCGAGAATAAAGGAAGGAGAAGACAGTCCTAATTATTTTCTTCTGGCCTCTATTCCTATGCTGCTTGCCAAATACAAGTTCTCTGCCTAAGTGAGAGGTTCACATACAAAAAGCAAGCGAGTGTTTGAAAAAAAAAAAAAAAAATCCCTGGACTTAAGTTCTTAGAGATAGAATCTATCTGAAGAGACGGGGCTCAGTAACGTGACTGAGTTATGAATCACGGGCATTTCACCTGAAAGAAGATCCAAGATCCCTGTTCCCACAGAAACACCTGTTCTGGTGTCTCAGCCCAGGAGACAGGTGACATCTCTATCTCCAGTGGGCCACCAGCTGGTGACACGTTCAAGGCCAAAGTACTCACGTTTGTGATTGTTTTTACAACTAAAGAGGACAAGAGAAATCAGCTGGAGCCCATGGAATTCCTCCCTGGGATCTCACGAGAACATCACTAGATGCTACGTTTTTCCAGATAAGTTCATCCGGTCGCCATGCACGTCTTTATCTCAACATAATTATTTCCTCCCAGAAAGGCCGAGCAGGACAGCTTGTGGAAAGTTATGTGTCTCCCACCTTGGTAAATATTGCCTCTCTCCCTGCAGAATATAATGTGCACGGTGTATTTGACTTTCAGAGCATAAACCTAGACTGTTTATTATGTTTCCAGCAGTTAATCACTTAGAGACAAAGGATGATCTGAAACGTCACACCAGGCAAGTCTATTAAATAAAGCACATGGATAACAGACTTTGGGATGCCCAAATCCGTAAGACTGAACAGATCTGTCTAGCTGCCAAGAAATGTGTCCTTACCAAAGAGACCCAGGTCCTTGGAGGGGGTCGAGTCTGCTCAGAAGAATCAGCGAACTTTCTTCAGGAAACATCTTGTTTCTCGGAATTTTGAGTGGCTTAAACTTGCACATTCCAAATACTCACCACCCCTTCATCATTTCTAAAAGTCACTGCTACCCACCTGTGCGGCCTCCTGTTGGCCTATCTCTTATCTCTTACAGGGCTAACGGGGATCATTTGACTTGGATTTCTTTTTCTTTTCTCTTTTTTGTGTCACTGAGAGTTAAACGCGGGGGCATCCTACCTCCAAGCTACACTCCCAGCCCTATTTTATTTTTATTTTGAAACACAGTCTCGCTAGGCTGATGACAGTTTCACTACTTGCTGAGGTTATCCTCGATCCTGCAATCATCCTGTCTCAGCCCCCCCAAGGAATGGGATTACAGGCATGTGCCACCATGCCCGGCTGCCAGATTTCTTATTGGTGGCACGCTTTTAAAACTCCAAACCTTGAAAGGAGTGGTTGATATATACTCAGAGAAACTAAAAGTGGAAAACAGGAAAGTTTTAGGGCAATAAAATTATTTTGTATATGATAGGATATGATCAATAGGGTAGGATACGATATGATACATGGTGATATATGACATGGTAGATATCTATCATTCTGCATGTGTGGAAACTCATAGAATGTATAAGGACAAGAGTCACCCTGCTGTAAACTGTGGACTTGGGGTGATCATGATATGTAGGTGTGGGCTCGTCATTTGTGACAAATATACCACTCTGATGGGGAATATTGGAAGTAGGGGAACAGCGCGGGTAAGCAGGGGTATATGGAAACTTTCTGCTCAATTTTGCTCTGAACCTAAAACTACTCGGAAAAAAAATCACGTTTTACTTATTTATTTATTTTGGTACTGGGAACTGAATCCAGGGGCATTCCACCTCCAACCTATACTCCCTGCCCTTTTTCGTTTCGGAAAAAGGTCTTGCTAAGTGGCTGAGGGTCTCTCTAAGTTGCTGAGTCTGGCCTCAAACCTGCTAGCTTTCTGTCTCAGCCTCCCAAGTACTGGTAATTACAAAACTGCACCACTACACCTAGCTAGAATCTATTTTTTTTAAAGTGAAAACAGGTTTAGTAAACAGGAAATATGACACATTTGGTGGTAAAAAAAAAAAAAAAAATCATTATCATGCCTCCAGTATGGTGTTTCCATTTGAAATGAACTTGTTACGATATCGGCTGTGTTTCATGCACAGGTTTCAGTCAAAACAGCATGTCTCCTGGCCTAAGCTCCCTAGGGCTCTAGAAATGGCACCTCTCACTTGTCGCTAGTCTGACCCAAGGGCCACAGCTCACCTGGCCCATCTCTGCACACCTAGCCCTTCTTCTCAACGTTCCTTTGGGTAGATGTCACTGACGCTGCGCATACAGCTGCGGACAACATCTATCTTAGATTGTGAGGGAACGAGGGGCCCACCTGGGAAGCTGCCTTGAATGTCACGTGGACCCAGCAGTCCTGCTGTACCAGGTCGCCCTGGTCTCTGATTCCTGCAGTCTCTCCTCCTGTTGACCCTAATTACAAAGTCTCCCTTTTACTTGGGGCAAAACCCAATAAGGCCTTTCATTACCCATACAGCCGTATGACAATCACCTCCGCTTTGCAGAGTTCCCTGGTCAAGAGAGAACAACTTAGGCTGGGCGTGGTGGTATGCATCTGTTATCCCAGTATTTGGGAGGCTGAGATGGACTTTATGGAATTTTTATGATGGCACCCACCACCACTTGCCTCCCACTATAGAATTTGTATATTATATTCGTGTGCCCCTATACCAAGAGGTCACTGAAGCTTGGTCTGTATGTTTTCCCTTCTTATCTGTCTAGTTCCGGTCCCTGGCATGGGCTTGGCAGCTTGCTGATGCTTTATAAGTTCACAAGGAATATTGGACATTGAGGTGACTAGATTATTTTTAGCAAGCTGCAAGGATATCACCACAGACACTCAGTAAAATATAAAAATTTCATCATTCATCTACCTATGCATCATTTATCCATCCATCCAATCTCTCATTCATCCATCTGACCATCCATCCATCCATCCATCCATCCATCCATCCATCCATCCAAAAAATATGCCATAATGCCTACTCTGGTAGGCCTTTTTATGGACAATTTTTTAAAAAAATAAAAAATAAAAGATGACTAGGAAATGAATGCGATATGGTCCTTGCCTTGACTCCAGTTGCCACTGAACAGGAGAAATAATATATGAAAGCCAGGACTGTTTGCTGTCCATCTTTTTGTCTCCTGTAGCATTTTGCACGGGGACTTGCATGCAGCAGCAGTCAGTAACTGACTGCTGAATTAATGCATAAAAGCAAACGCGATACGGGGCAGCAAATGAGGAGTGTCAAAGAGGAGTCACAGAGCAAATGCTGGGAAGCAAGGGGGATGGATTGATGACAAAAAGTGGGGAACTTCTGAGAGGGACAGAGGGACGGCACGGCTCCGATCCGACACAGGAGCTGGCTCAGAGCCTGTTTTCCAGCAAGGAGCGTGTCCACTCACACGCATGTGGTCTCTAAGTCGCTGGCTGTGGAAATGCTCAGCATGGAGAAGGCCGCCATGTGTGCTTTTTTGAAGTGAGGAGCCTGCTGGGCTGAGCTGGGCTGAGCTGGGCATTGAGGCTGAAGTGCAGGGGACCACGCAGCCTCTGCCCTCAAGGAGTCTCCTGGGATAATGTCTGGGAGGAAGCCAGTGGCAAAGTGGGGATCAGAAAGATGATGGTGCATAGCCATAAAACAGCGTGGGGGTGGAGCAGAGGTCCTAAAGGGACTGTTGATGAATAGGTTTCTAATTTGACTAGGTTTGAACCTCCAGTTTGCAATTAGCAGCACCCATTTGCATATAATTAGTGTGCAAAGCCCTTAAAAAGACTTGGTTCTCTAAAGTAGGTTAAATATGCTCCCCCCCGCCCCCGCTCCCTGCAATTGTGCCTGCACTATTGATTTGTCTCACAAATTTATTGTCCTCTCTAGACCAAGGATAGACTTCAAGCCAGCCTAGGTCCCAAGGGGACACTTGGAATGGAAGCTGAACTTTCTCAGGGCCCTAACTTAGGAGGTTAGAGTGTCGGTCAACTAGTGCATATGATCACCATATGTTCACCACCACCACCAAGAACAGGCATCCCTAGGGTTAAAAAAAAAAAAAAAACAAGGGAGCAAAGGAGCTTGGGGGGAAGGGCAATTTGCCATGAGCCCTATGTCCATTTTCCAAAACCAACCCAAGCATCCCATTTGGTTCTTGCTTCTCTCTGAGGAATTATCCTGGAAATCTGAGCAAGTGCCTCAGAGAGCCACCTCATTCTCCCACTCATTTAGGAAGCACCCCCTGACAGCACGAGGGACTTGGTGAACGAGTGCCCTACGGAGATGACCACTGAGTGGGGAAATACCCAGCAATTGATCCGTAAATATAGAAATGAATGGGAAATGGCAGGTCAGCATACTTCTGCCAAGACGAAAGAAAAGTGTTGACCTGGGAGAACTTGGACGGAGTCAGGGAATGCTCCCTGGAGGAGGGGACAACTGAGTTGAAGTCTAAAGGATTAGCAGAGGTGAAGAAGGGGAGACACTGCATGTGCAAAGTCCCTGTGACAGGAGGTAGCAGGGAAAGCTTAAAAAGCTGAAAGCCAGTGTGGTATGAGGTGAGAACAGTAGGAAATGAGATGAGGAAGGCAGGCAGGGGCGAAATCACTGTGCAGAGGGACTGTAGAGTATGTGTAGGAGTCTGTGTTTATCCTAAGAGCAATAGAACACCACTGGCGTGGTGTAACTAGGGGCGCAAATGGTAGAAATTTGAATCCCAAGAAGATCCCTCTGGCTACATAATGGTGTGGACATATTATCCAGCAATACCATTTCTGGGTATCTACCCAAAAGAATGGAAACCAAACTATCAGACCAATGCATGTGTATATATGTTTATAGCCACACAATTCACAATTACCAAACTGTGGAACCAGCCAATATGTCCATCAATAGATGAATGGATTACAAAACTATGGGATATGTACACAATGGAATTTTACTCAGCCATAAAGAAGAACAAAATCATGTCATGTGCAGGGAAATGGATGTAACTGGAAATCATTATGTTAAGTGAGATTAGTCAGTCACAAAAAGTAAAAAATTGTATGCTCTCCCTAATATGCGGAAGCTAGGGAGAAAAGGGGGCCATAAGAGGGTCTCCAGACGAAGAAGGAGAAACCTCAGATGAGCAAAGAAGGTGACTTACCTGAAGGTGATGGGAGGAGGGGGGACACCCTAATGCACAGGATGTACTTTCACAAACATATCAAAGTCAATCACTAAACTGAACTTGAGAAGGAGGAAGGGGGGAGGGAATGGGGTGGGAATTGGGGAAAGGTTAAATGAGAGATGTGTGCATGTATGCCTCTACCAGCTTGTACCTAACAAAGATGTATGATTACAATGCACCAATTAAAAAAAAAATGGTGTGGCGTGCACCATGCCCTGCTGCGGGCCCCTGCCCTTTTGGACACTTCCATGACAGAGGCTGTCTGTCCTTGGCCTGCTGACACTAGGGTCTGCCTCTGGTCCCCTCAGCTCTGCCATCTTGGCTGGCTCCAGGGTGATTAGTATGCAACTCTTGCATACCTGCCACGGGCCCATGCCTGGTTCCCAGGCCCAAGGTAGGACAAACATCCCATTCCACTGGTGGTGACATTAGAGTGAGACAGACGTCAGGCCTGTCACTGTCTCCTGAGATGAGCACTGACGTCACGTTATAGCTGCTGCAATGGAGGCCTGTTAGTCCTTTTTTTTTTTTTAAATATATATATCTCTCTCTCTATATATATATTTTTTAAATCCCCTTTTCTCTAGCAAGAACATGCCTTTGGTAATCCATCCCTCCCAGTCTATATGGTTTAAGTCCAGCTGATTCCATCTACCAGGTCCAAGGTGGCATCCACTCCAGGTCTCAGCCCAGACAGGGTCACAGTGATTGGCTCAGGGATTTACATGTGACCCACTGAGGGCCAATGAGAGTCATTACCTGTGACCCACTGAGGGTCAATGAGAGGCAGCTGTGGGACTCTCAGTGGCCATACCTACCTTGTGGACAGGACCTATTTGCTAATGAAGTCACACAGAGGAAAGCACAGCTAAGAGATGGACATAAAGAGAATTATGAACATCTCATTTGATTGCCTGGATTAAATCATGCTGTACCTACCCCTTGGCTTTCTACTTCTATAAACCAATGGCTCTTTCTCCTCCTCCTCCTCCCCCTCCTCCTCCTCCTCCTCCTCCTCCTCCTCCTCCTCTTCCTCTTCCTACTCCTCCCTGTCCTCCTCCTTCTACTCCCCCTCCTCCCCCTCCTCCCCTTCCTCCTCCTCCTCCTTCTCCTCCTCCTCTTTCTTCTTCAACCTAAGCCAATTAGAGGTGATTTTATTGTCACTGACAATTAAAAATTAAAAATTCCAGCCTCGTCTGCTCTCGTGCCCCTGACACCCTCCTATAATTTCTGCCATGTACCACTCCTTGCCTGGGATGGAGCTAATTGGGAGAGAAGTCAGGGGAAGAGGTGAGGGAGGGTTAGAAACAGCGCCATGTTTACAGCACGCAGAGTCAATATCCTGCAAGTGTAGCCCTCCGGCCAGCTGCTGCACCCCTGGCACACAGCCTGCGCTAAAAGGAGGGAGGCCACCGGAGCCCCGATGGTCAAAGGCTGCTTCTTCCCAAAGGCAGAGTCCTTGTTCATGTTTCTTCAAGTCTTGAGCATGATGCCTGTAGATCATTTTTGGTTTCTTTATGAAACCCCTAATTTTATCACTGCAAATGTCTAAGGGGAACAATGACTAAAATGCTTACAAAAAGGACTGAGCCAAGGATAAAGGATTCCAGATTACAATTCCTACTCCCGACAGGAGAAGTCATTCAAGTCCAAACCGTTATGGGTTTAGGAATCTGTCATTTCTTAATACCAGAAATGTGTGTGTGTGTGTGTGTGTGTGTGTGTGTGTGTGTGTGTGTATGCGAGTGCGCACGTGTGCGTGCACGCATGCATGTGGTTCGTGGAGGACAAAGAAGTGCACCTTGAACAGTCAGGGACCTGCTTTGCCTTTTGTCCAATCCAAGTGCACCTGCTACAATGAAGCTTTCCAGCCCAATAGCCTATTTCATCAGGACTTTAAGGGACAAACAAGCCTTTTCCCTTCGGATCCATGCCAAGCTCTGGAACTTTGTTATTTTATTTTTTTTTATAGTAACAAACATGGAAAAGTAGTTGACTTTTCTCTTCAATTTATTTATTTATTTATCTTAGTACTGGGAATTAAACCCAAAAGCAATCTACCTCTGAGCTATACCCCCAGCCCTATTTTATCTTTATTTGGAAACAGGGTCTTGCTGGGTTGATGAGAGTCTCACTACTTGCTGAGGCCGGTCACGAACCTGCGATCCTTCTTGTCTCAACCTCAGTAAGTACTGGGATTACAGGCATGCGTCACCAAGCCTGGCTTCTTTTCCTTTTAAATCAAGAAAATAACCATTGACCTATACCCTCTCACACACACTCTGGGATGCACTGGGAGCTGCAGACAAATTCAACCAAAAGACTGAGAGGAGGCAGTACACAGGATGTACGTTGCAGGTATCTTCAGGCTATCGAGATGGGAAAATTGAGATCGCGTTCACACTTTTTTTTTTTTTAAAACAAAACAAAGTAAAACTAAACAAAAACACATGCAATACTCTGTGGTTACAAACATGGTGTCTGGTGTCATTGCCCACATTCAAAAACTCAGAGCTGCATCGCCTGGGACAGTGTACAAGCCTCACTCCTCTCGTCTATCGAATGGGAGTGCTAACAGTCAGTTAAGGGACGCACAACAAGATCTTGGCATGCCCCTTGCCTCGTGTATGACAAGCCGTAAACCAATAAGGCTGATGCCATTAAGAAGGCAGGACCCAGAGTCACTGCGGAGAGACCAGCAGGATCTACAGGAAGGATTCTCAGGCCAGACAACGCAAGGGGCACATCAAGCTCAAGTGGCCACACACCCCCCGGGGCGCTTTGTCCAGATGGAGTGAACACAAGCCTTGGAGTGGGGGATTAAGAGAATAGAGATGTGTTCATCTGTGAAATTAAAAGTAGTACAGCATGACACGCAGCGCTATATGTTGGGGTTAGTCAAAAGCAATAATTAGGCTGCGTATGACTCTGAGCGCGCTCATAATCAAACGAGAGCAATTTCATCGAATGAGGCAAGCGGGCTCTCTTGGGAGGGGACAGGGAGAGAAAAGCAGAGACTTCGGCAAGATGGGCAGATAGGAGGAGGGCTGGTCGAGGCCCACCCGACACAGGGCCCCGTGGCTCGTACCGGCTTTTATTGCTGCCATAACAATTACCATAAACTGAACATAAGACATCCTTTTATGACCGCACTGTTGCCGTGGGTTCAGAAGTCCAGGCGTGGTGCTGGGGCCCAGATGGGTTTTCTGCTTAGGGTCCCTCGGGGCCAAAGTCAAGGTGTCGTCGGGGACCCTGGGCTGTCTCCTGGAGGCTCCGGGGAAGGCTCTGTACCCCATCTCATCCAGGAGATTAGCAGAACTCAATCCCATGCGGTTGTAGGACTGAGTCCCTGCCCTCTATGCAGTTGTAAGATGAAGGTCCCTGTGTCCTCTGGCTGTCAGCTGGAGTTCATCCTGGGCTTCTGGGGATGCCCGTGTGTCTTGCCCCATGACCCCTCCATATGTGAAGCCAGCAACGCTTGGGCTTCACGCACTGAGTTGTCCTGGGCCCCGCTGCCACAGCTCCGATTCCCCGGCCGGCCTGCCACGCCCTTTTGAAGGGCTCCTGTGTTTACCCTGAGCCCCTCTCGTCATCCAGGATAACCAGAGGACTGTTTCAAAGTCAACTGAACAGTGACTTTAGTCACATTTGCAAAGTCCCTTTTGTCATGCTACTTAACACAAGCAGGGGGAGGAGAAGGTCCTGAGGACAGAGGTCTGCCTAGGGACACCTCTCCCAGATGGGGACCCCTAGGCTTATGCCTCCAGAAGAGAGAACTGTAAGGCACCCCACGAGATGGGGGAGAGGGCATCAGGCAGAGGTGTATGGACATCTGTGAGGCAGGTAACAGAGCTGTCACAGAGCTGGGGTCTTTAAGGACTGCGATGCTCAGAAGGGAAGTGCCATTAGAAACCGACTCTAGCTCATTCATCGCAAGTTCACTTTTCAAAGGGGCTACCCAGAAAAGACAGGCATTCGGAGACCTGTTAGGTGTGAGCGCTTTAAGTGACGTTGCGAAGATGCTTGAAGAAATTCCAAAAGACTCCAGGTTCTTTGTTGAGACGGTGAAGGGTGTCCTGAACAGTAAATAAATAATCGCTGCTGCAGCCGTCTGTGGAGCAATCTCCTACCTGCCAGGAAGAGAGCCAAGGCTGCGTTCCAGGCTTCCCTCCAAACCAAAGAAGTGGACCCCATTGGGGGTCCCCACTGGGGGCAAAGTAAGGCTCAGGGAGGCTGAGGCCAGACCAGGCAGCTGCATAGATGGACTTGACCGCTACCGAATTACAGAGCCCAATGCCTTCCTCTCTACCAGCCCTTCAGGCCTCCCTGGCCCCAGCCCTCCTCCCTCCCTCTCACTCCTTCTGGAACGTCCTTGCACCCAACACCTAAGAAATAATGGTTTAATTATCGGTGTTTTCTCAATGACATAATTAAATATCCACAGCGAGGTAAATTAACCTGAACCCATTCGGGGGCGGGCGGGGGAGGGGGGCTGGTGCTGACAGGTCGCCCTGGAATGTTTTATCTTGAGGCTTCTTTTACCTGCATTTTGGCTGTTATGGACTGAATATTAGGTTTACAATTTTGGCTCCAGAGGCGAGAGGTGCAAATGGTTATAAATAGCAGCTAGGCGGCACAGTCCGTGGGCTCTCCTTAAGTGCTGAGAGGACAAAGCAATTACTTTATTGAACAATGCAAGGGATTATCCTCTGGCTGATTGCGAGCTGGGATTATCTGGTGGCAGAGTGTGAAGTGAGCAGATGCACTGCGTGACCCGATAGGGGTGCAGCCCGGAAAGACAGGGCCAGAGAGGACAGGGAGAGCTTTCACCCCAAGGGCTCCTGCAATGCCACCCTCAGGACAAGTAGCCAGAGGGCGTTCCTCTCTCCTTTCATGCCTTTAACATCCAAAGCCAGGTGCACCTGGGATGCAGGGATACAGCTTGTGTGTGTGTGTGGGGGGGGGGGGGGCAAAATAACAAAGGCGGCTAGGGGCTAAAAAAAAAAAAGATTTTGAAGCTAATGATAGTGCTCCTGCCTTTATTGCTTCAGGCAGAAACAGGAAGTTAAAGAATCTAAGTGGCTGGAGAAAATATCACACTTAGCAAACTCATTTGCAGGCCGCTGGTTGGATTACCCTAATTTATTTCATTGTTGTGGGATTTTTTTTTCTTTTGGGGACTTTTTTTTATCTATTTTTTAATGGAAGACTAATGTGCATTCTCTTTTCTCCTCTTTTTTTTAAACTAGAATTTATTGAGGAGGAAGATACATATATATATACACATATATATTTTTAAAAGACCTTTCTTTTCTTAACTTATTCTTTAATAGAAGTGAAGACCAAGGGGAAGAAACTACCTCTTCATCATACACATTTAAAGCAGGAAGTACCAATTCCTAAAGCTTAATTTCACTTGAGTCTTCCAGGAAGGATAGGATCTTACTAATTTCCAGGAGGTCATTGTGGGATACCCCTCTTCACTGAAAAACTTCTGTCACAATCTGGCTTGGTGCTAGAGTTCCTTCGTCCCCTCGCCCCGGCCAAGTCCTCTGGAACACTACATCCACATGCCCCCACCCCCGACTCTCATCAGCAACCTGATAAATAAGTGCACAGTTTGCCAAGCCTACTCGTGTCTACAGACCGCAGACATGGAATCTTTCTGTTTCTTCTGTGCTCTGGGACGCAGGTAGAGTGAGAGAGGAACTACCACTTCTGGGTTGAAAGCTTAAATCTTGTCTTTGTGTAAATCCGTGTAAAAATGAATTTGGCCACTTTCTGGGCATCTGGGAACTTCTAGACTTTCTCCAAATACAAAAGGGAAAGTGCGGCTGAGCTATCTCTGCACTCTTGGAGGGGGGGATTATAAAGTAAAATTAGCCAGGCCTTGCGGCACATGCCTGTAATCCCAGTACTTGGGAGGCTGAGACAGGTGGATTGAAAGTTTGAGGCCAGCCTCAGCAGCTTAGTAAGGTTCTCAGCAACATAGTGAGACCCTGTTTCCAAATAAAAATTAAATTAGGGCTGAGACTGTAGCTCTGAGGTAGAATGTCACTGGATTCAGTCACCAGCACCACAAAAGAAACAAACAAAAGGTAAAATTAATTTGAAGAATTTCTGGGATGATCCCCTCATTTCAGGGAGTCAGATCTATCTATCTAGCACACAGCTTAATTTAGCAGGGCTTTACAGTTAAGTTGCTCTTTCGAGCTGCCCAAGGAACCTGTGACAGAGGTGGGACAGGTATTAATTAGCCCAAAGTGATGGATGCAAAAATTAGTGTATGGTGAAATTAAATGACATGTTGGAAGTCATAAGAGAGGCTAAAGTGAAAGCCAGAGCTGCCCCCATGTCCGTCAACCCCAAGACAAAGCTTCATCCAGCCCAGCCATTTGAATTAAGCCAGCTCCTGCTGACCAAGAACAAGCAAACATGCAAAATGAGCCCTAAAATTAAAAAGAAAAAAGGAACTGGTGGTGCACGCCTCTAATTCCAGTACTTGGGAGGCTGAGACAGGAGGATCACAAGTTTAAGGCCAGCAATGTGGCAAGACACTCAGCAACTTTGCGAGACCTTGTTTCAAAATAAAATTTAAAATAGGGCTGGGGATGTAGCTCAGAGGTAGAATGCCCCTGGCTTTGATCCTCAGTACCAAATAAAAAAAGAAAGAGGTTAACCGTAGAGTGTAAAAAAAAAAAAAAAAAAAATGCATGTCATCTAGAAAGCACACACTTGATAATAACCATTATTCATTTAAGCACCTACTTTGTGCTTTCACCTCTATTCCTTATCTAGCTAAATCTTCAAAGGAATTTTAAGTGGTTGCTATCACTGTCTTCATTTTACAAAACTGGATGGGAAGCAGGAGAGGTAAGGAAAAATAAAGGCAGGCTTCAAACTGAGGTCTGTCTGATATAAATCCTAGATTATCCTATTATATACTTATAAATGAACATATTATTTCCTTGAGGGGAGTAGGGAGTTGGCAGGAGGCAGGGGAAAAAGAAAACAGACAGGCAAGGAGTTATCTTCTAAGACCTGGTCTTCTAAGACCTCAGCCACAGAATCTGGAATGAATACCTTCCCAGCAACTAGAGAGATGTGCACAAGTAGATTTCTGCATTCCCAACTTGGGTTTTCCTGAACAACAATGCCTCAACAATGAGAGAGCCCCCCTTACATCTTGGGGTGAGCGTCACATGCAGTTGGTCAAGTTTAAGGTCCCTGAGAGTGCTCATTCAATTTCAGTTTATCTTCTCATGCCACATTGGTTGAGGAGGAAAGAAAAAAAAAAAAGGTGTATCAAACTTTCTGAGCTGGACACTGGTCCATGGACCATTCTCAGGGCGCTGAGGGAAGCTGGGAGGGTGGATTATGCCGGAGACACTGGACTTCAATCAGGACCATGACTTTTAATCCCTGACCACGGAAGGAAGGCTAATTCTTCAGCAAGGGTTGGCGGTGTGGGGAAGAACAGTGCTAATTTAGGGAACCCCATACTTTATGGTGAATTGACTTGGATGGGGTATTTTCATGATGTGAAGGACATACGCAGAAGAATCCTCTTGCTCCTCCACACAAAGCACATCCAAGCTACTAGGGAAAAAGAGAACACTCATCTTAGAAACACAACCGGACATACTCAGGACATGGGGATGCTAAAGAGTAATTACCCATCAGCCATCGGAGTGCGAGTGCTAAGGAGTAATTACCCATCAGCCACCAGAGTAGGGGTGCTAAGGAGTTATTACCCATCAGCCACTGATGGGGAAGGAGAAGGAAGAGCTTAGTTGTTATCCTGCCCACTCTTTCCCAGCTGAGCCTCATTTTTCTATCTCCTATGGAATATGGCACAATAGTGAAAAATAAACCAGTGAACTTAATTAGTGCCAGAGTTGCATTGAGGCCTAAATAAGTGGGCAAAATAAAAAATAATGATCACCATGATTTAGAAAAAAAAAATTGGTAGTAAGAGCACAATTCTTGACTTACTTGAAGTATGCTTTTATTTGGTTACACTTCTCTCTCTCTCTCTCTCTCTCTCTCTCTCTCTCTCTCTCTCTCTCTCGTAATTTCACTGTAGGGGGATTAATTGCCTTTTCAAACCCAGGCAAGGAAACCTGAGAATTTCTCCTTTCCTGCGAGACAGGAGATGCAAATGCTACATACGGCAGGAATAACAAATGCTCCCATCCTGAGCGCTCTCCCATGATTTATGAAAGGTGTACCTCACCAAGGGAAGATAATGCCATTTGAAATGGTCCATTTCATAAATCTATCCCCTCGTCCCCAGCTGCATACAGGACTACTATGAACTCCTGAATCCAATAATGTTTTCATCCTCTATTGACCAAAAAAAAAAAAAAAAAAGAAGAAGAAGAAGAAGAAGAAGAAAAGGACTTTGTTTGGAGCGAGGTAATGATGCACTTACAAGCAGCAGCGGCTAACGCTCTGTCTCCAGGGCTTTCTTTGGCAATGGCCACAGAGCCTCCAAGGCGGGGAAACTTAGATAAACAAAATGAAGAAATAATCAACATGCACAGCATCCCTAATGTCCTTTTACTGCTGGTGGCATTAATTATAGCATGGGCCCAACCCTCCCAGCAAATGCAGGACCAAATGTTTTGCCTGAAGACCCTCTCCGTGTGATAGATTTATCCTCAGGAACTGTGATATTTCCTATTCATTCATGCATGGGGTCCGTCTATCTGCTTGCTTATCTAACTGCAAGAATGCTTCCAGAAGAGGATTCTCTGCCTAATGTGACAGTGCAGGCAGTCAGGGACCGATCATAAACTTCAGCGAAATTCATGGTTGTGAGTCTTTCTGGTCATAACAAGGGGAAGTGATATATGCGTTCCGACGCCATGCGGGCTCCAGAAGACCCTCATGAAATATGAGCAGGGGACCGAGGAAACTTCCTTGGGATCCAACAAAAGGGACAGCACAGATGTGAGGAGTGACTACAAATATGTGGCCGATGTAACTTGTTAGGCCGGAGCTGTACGTTACCCTGGGACCAGCTCCCTCTCATCAAAGACTCTGAGGAACAAGAGGAGGGGGAGACGGCGAGATGACATAAAGCGCTTTGGTGTTGGGGGTATGGAACAGGGAAAGACTTAAACCCAAGAGGCAAGAAATGTCTCATGCTCATTAAAAGGGGGGTGTTAACTTATAAAAAAGTTGAAAGAAAAATGCGCATGCACACACATGTTTGGGGATATTTTAACCCCAGCAGGAATGAGTGCACGTGAGAAAACCCAAGAGTCTACTGGTCAGACAAAAGTGGATTAAGAAACCGACAAAAGAAAAGGAGAGGAGATGGAAAGGATGCAAAAAATGTGAATTTGAAAACTCCTAACACGGGATCCTCATGCCGATACTCTGGAATTTGCATATTTTGACTTGTATTTAAAAAGCAATTTCAAGGTCAGCTTCAGTAGAGAAACACTGAGCTAAGATGGGAAGTAACCCCATTAAAAGTCTACCAGTGTTTTGCATATTTATTTTTCTTCTTCTATAGTAGGCAATGACGACTCATAAATCAAAAAATCAGGGTAAACAAATACCATAGAGGTTATTTTATACAAAATGTATACTCCTTATTCTATCTATTTATACACACAAACATTTCTATTACTTGAATTTATAAAGTGTGTAAAACATGCATGCACACTTTAAAATCTGCATACATTTGCATAAGATAGGAAAAAATATAGTATTGTCCCAAGTCTCAGAAGACCATGGCCCAAATAAAATGACGACCACCTCAAATACATTTTTGTATAATGGGATGGAAGTAATTTTATTTTTAAAAGCTTTAGAGCCGGGCGTGGTGGCGCACGCTTGTAATCCCAGCATTCGGGAGGCTGAGACCAGAGGATCCGGGTTCGCGGCCAGCCTCAGCTACCTAGTGAGGCACTCCGCAACTTAGTGAGACTCGGTTTCAAAATAAAGAATAAAAAATAGGACTGGGGGTGTAGCTCGGAGGTAGAATGCCCCTGAGTTCAATCCCCAGTACCACAAAAAAAAAAAAAAAAAAAAAAAAAAAAAAAAAAAAAAAAA
>PVLC010010754.1:0-12659 GCA_004027655.1 Graphiurus murinus
ATCCTCGATAAGCAAAGAAGTTGATTTAATTGTAGTGAATGCATGGGGCAGATGGACACCCTAAAGCACATGATGTACCTACACAATCATATCAAGGTCACTCACTGAAGTGAACCTTAGGGGGAGGGAGGGGGAGGGAATGGGGAGGGAATCGGGGAAGGGGTCAAATGAGAATTGTGTGCAAATATGTTGTTAACAACTTGTACTTAACAAAGATGTATGCTATATTGCACGAATTACTACAATAAAAATTAAAAAAAAAAAAAAGATATGTAAGAAATTGAACACAATGGCGGTTGCCTTCAGAGATGGGTACTAAGTGGCTGGCAGACACTATGCATGTGTGTCTGCTATTATTTAATTAATTAAAATCCAATAAACATATAGAATAATGCCAACAACTCCACAAGATGAACTATCCTTAGGCAGCCCCAAAATTTCATGTTTTTCCAATATTAGTAAAGTTTTGAAAGCATTTTCTGCCTCTCCCTTTTTTTCATGTAGTGATACTTTATGCCGTGATTCAATTCTGAGACCACAGTTTCTAGTAGCAGCCTCCTCCTCTCCTCTACTCAATGCTCCAAAAATGTATACCCATTTTCAGGACCTGGAAGTCCTTAGGCCAGGATCAAATTGTCAACAATATAAATTTTAATAACATGGGCATTCATAACAGCCCTCATCCTGTATTTCTCTAAACTATAAATATTGCCTGGTGACACAGGAAGGTGTGGCTCCAACATCTTGGAGTATCAGGAAGATAGTTGAAAATTTTCGGAAATGATAACACAATTTTTCAAATACAGTGTTCATTTTTCCAATCTCTTAGTGAGCTTATCTCAGGATAGATAATCACTCCTGTAAAATATTTTTGTTCTAAAACAGTCTGAAAGAAACAGAGGCTGAAGGGAAGGGAGGAGGCCAAGAGATTCTCTAACCATTCTCAGAAACTTTCAGTTTGCTTTTATAAAGCACACACACACACAAACACATTCCTAATTTATCAAAATGTTCAACCATTTCTCATGTTTGTACATTTTATCACTGCACTTATCATATTGTATCAAAGCTAGTTAAATATCTCTTGCCCCAGAGAAACCACAGTTCTCCAGGGCATGGACTGCTTGATTCATCTTTGACTATACACGAGTTTAACAAAGTGCCTAGAACATACTAAATACTCTATGAATGAATGGAAGAATCAATGAAGAAATTCTCTTCAACTAAACTGAGTTGTAATAATGCATTCAAAACAAGAATTATCAGGCAAACAAAGCTATGCACTCACAGAGGTAGAAACTGAGGTTTGGTATTTGTGAGACAGAAGAATATGTGCAAGTAAAATTGAAAGTTCATGTTTACATTCTGGATTTCCTTAGCTTCTGAGATCCTAGTTTTAGGATTACTCACCCTTGTCCAAAGGAAGACAAATCCAGGCAGGCGGTTGCTTAGTGCCCCAGCTGCTGGAAGTACAATGAAAAACCTGGTGATTCTTCCAGCCTTCAGGGCAAGAGAAAGACAAAGATGCAAGCCAGCCAGCCAACTGGGCAGAGGCAAATGAATGAATACTAACTAGGTCTCTCCACCCCAGCCAGGAGCAAGTTACCAGCTGTGCATTTAATTTAGCCCTTTGTCTTCCCTATAAAGGCCAAAGCTATTGTGCTGGTAAAAATAAAGGCTCCTCGAGCAAGCTGTTCAAAAGGGGTGTTCAAAATTGGGGTGCTCAAAATTGGGGTGCAGGGATAGGAGAGATATTTATTAAAGGTAAATGATATTCTCAAAATGAAATGAAGGGGACACTATATGAGAAGGAAAAATAAATGATTAAATTTAGTCATTCCACTGCATTTTATCTATAGATTACAAACTCAGCTCAAAGGACAGTTTGGATATACTGTAAATGTTAAGATCTTGTTCTCTTATTGATAAGACAATACCAACCAATGAGATAGTTTGGCAAGAGATAAAACTGCAAGGTCTGAAGGGAAGGCCTGGAGGAGCCTGACCCCAAGGTGATAAAAATCAATGTTTGGTTCAGGTTTTTATATTTTACTCTTGGCAGGAAGAGAGGTAGAAGAGAGAAAGGGAGGGAGGGCAGGAGAGAGGGAGAGAGAGAGACAGAGAGAATATGAATATATTATTATTTATTTACAGTTTGTTTTGGAAAAGAAGCAGGTTTTTCTTTGTTTTGTTTTAGAGTGCTGGTAATGGAATCTAGGGCCTTGCACATGCTAAGTAAGTACTATGCCACTGAGCTACACCCTAACCCAACAAGCAGGTTTAAACATGAAATAATGTCTACAGAGCACTTAGCACAGATCTTGAAGCAACATGTGCTCCATAGATGTTCGTTACTGTATTTGTATTATTAGAATTAGCTATATTAAATAATGGAGGAGAGCTGAATCTGACTCCAGCTACAGTCAAAGGAATGAGCACTGGGATTGAAATAGGTAATTTCATTTGTAGTCCTGGCTCCATCGCTGTCTGTGCAACCTTGAGCAAGTCACTTCTCCTCTTGGGAATTTCAGTTTCCCCAGGCCTTAAAGGGAGAGGTTGTACTAAATAAAATGTGAGGGTCTTTCAAATTCCTGAATTCTACAAACCACCTAAACAAATAAATTCTCAGTGTCCCCCAGTCTAGAAGCTCCAAAGACTGCTAAGAGTTACATCAGCTTTTTTCCTTTCTCTCTCTCTCTCTCTCTCTCTCTCTCTCTCTCTCTCTCTCTCTCTCTCTCTCTCTCTTTCTCTTTCTCTTTCTCTTTCTCTTTCTTTCTTCTTTTTTTGGTGGTACTGAGGATTGAACCCAGGGGCATTTTACCTCTGAGCTTCACCCCTAGCCCTATTTAATTTTTTTTAATAGGGTCTTGCTAGGTTGCTAAGAGTCTCACTACATTGCTGAGGCTGGCCTTGAACCTGTGATCCTCTTGCCTCAGCCTCCCAAATACTGGGATTATAAGCATGTGCCACCATTCCTGCCTCTCATCAATCCTTTTTACCAAAGGCAGGGGCAGGCTGCATAAGCAGCAAGTCGAAGAGTGTCAACAACAGAAAGTGGGCTACCTCTCTGTCCACAAATCAGTTCTGGCAGGAAGAGCAGTTGCAGAATCCACTGAATTCTAAATGGCAGCAATAGAAACAACATTAATGTACCCTAAAGAATGTGGCTAATGGGCCTAATATTTCCTTTTCCCCATAGAAAATGGACCCACATGGACAGACCTTCATGTGAATATAAAGTTCTCACATGTTGTAGGCCCACTTTGGCCATATGACTCTGTAGCAGTGTCCCAATTGGCAAGTGACACTGAGAGAGCCTCTGCTTAGCTCAGAAGGAAACTGTGAGATGCAAATGAAGTACCATGTAAAACTGCTTTGCAGAGAAGAACTTTTAAGCAAATGTATTCTTTCTCCACGTGTCTGAAACACACGTGTATGGCTAATCCCTTTAGGAAAGAGGAGAGCTTCTTTGAATGTAATTACTCATTATTCTTGACATAGCATTTGGTGTGAGACATCATTGTTTTCTCCCTGCCATTGACAATCAGGTGATCATGATTTCACTTAGGCATTCACTGGCATTAAAAAAAAGTTTCATTGCTCAAGGATTAAAGCAAGACCATTGCCATTGTGAGAAAGCTCATTTATATCCCTGTTTAAAAGCTCTTTTAAGAAAATCATAAGAAGAAACAGACTAGGCACATTTTAAAAAAGGGTTGTGACCCATGATAAAGCCTCATTGGGTAAGCAACTTAGGACACTCTGTCCTTTATATTAAATTTCTGTTCAAATCAACATTTTATTGAGGACCTGCTATATGCCAGATACTGTGTGGTGGCACTTGGGACCCAGTGATAAGAAACAATCCTTATCCCAGAGGTGGAATTCGGTCTGCAGCATAGGCTAATTGCAAGATAGCATATGATCCATGGAGGTGGTGTTGAGCATTCAAGCCCCAGGAGAGGTGAGGATTCATCAGCACTTCCAGGGATGAAGGCTCTTGATTAGAGAGACACCAGCACGGGCTTTCCACCTCTTCCTGTCTCTGGACCTGAGGGGCTTGGGATGGATGTGAGAATAAGTTAGAGTAGTCTTCTGCCTCAGAAACTCCTTTTGCCTGCAGTAGCAATATTTGAGGACAGAAGATAGGAGTGAAAACATACTCTGTTCTCTTCCACTGACATCAAAGGCTTCTCTCTTTTCTGAGAGGAAAGTTGGGAATTTTTTCCATTCAAGGTTTTGAGGATATCAGAAAGTAACACGTTGAGATAGGATTAAAGTAGTTTTAAATTTATTTACTTATTTTTAATTGGCAGATAACTGTGTCTGTTTATTAAGTACATGTTTTGATCTATGTATACACTGTAGAGAGAATTCAATCAGGCTAATTAACATATCCATCACCTTGCTATTTTTTGTGGTGAAAACATTAAAAATCTATCAGCAATTTTGAAGTATACAATGCATTGTTTGTAATTTTGGTCACTATGCAGTGCAATAGATCTCTGAAATTAATTCCTCCAATTGAGATTTTGTTCCTTTTGAGCAACATTTCTCTTTCCTCCATCTCCCATCCCCTACTCTTCAGGCTTCTGGTGACCACATTTCTATTTTCTGTTCCTGTGATATCACCTTTTTGAGATCCCACACATAGGTTAGATCATACAGCATTTGTCTCTTGGTGCCTAGTTATTTCACCTAGCATAGTATGGAGGTTCCTCAATTTTTAAAAATTTAAAAATAGAATTACTATGTAATCCAGCAACCCCACTTCTGAGTATGGATCCAAAGGAAATGAAATCAGGATTTGGAAGAGATACCTACACTCCCAGGTTCACTGCAGCACTACTGACAATTGTCAAGAAACAGAACTAATTGAGTGCACAAGATGTCTGGGCTTCTCAAATTCAAGTGACATTAATGGATGTCTTCCTGCCATTTCATGACTTTTAACAGTTGTGGTGGTGATCCTGAAGGATAATGGGACTTGCAGAAGCACCCAATGATCACTTGATTCCCCAAAATACTTATTTGGTGCCTACCAGGTGTTGGAGGGAGAGAGGTGAACAAAAGAGGTAAGGTGGCAAATGAGAATGGGGCATGTGGATCAGTTCTGGACAGACTTTGTAGATACATTTAGCAAGATCTGAGGATAGTTTGGATATGGAGTAGGGGTAGAGGAATGTGGGAAATATGAAGTATCTAGGATGACTTCTGAACTTGGGATCTGAGAATCTATGTGCATGATGATGCCATTTGCTGAGATGAGGGAGAACTAGGCAAGGAGCAGGTTTGGGAGGGAGGATGTAAAAGTTCTGTTTTAATTTTTCTAAGTCTTAGAAGCCTTTTAGATATACCAAGCTGAGATTTCAAATAAGTAGGTGTAGATATAAGTGCAGAGCTCATGCTAGAGACAGAAATTTAGGTGTTATCAACATGTGATGGAAACTAAAGCCAGGGATAGATGCAATAACCTGTGGGGGTGTGGGGGACACAGGAGCAATTACAGAGGGGGAAAAAGGAGCAGCACTAGGTCCCAAGACATAGTTCAGGATGCACAATGCTTTTCTTTGGAGATGCATTCCTCCCTGCTCATGCTTTCCAACTGAAAAGTAGAAGAATTTCCACTTTTATATTACTTTTGTTTTGTAACTACCATGAGGAGGCAAGTGAAGATTATTCAGCTTTTATGAAAGCAGTTCTTTGAGAATGATGGAGGTTGGCTTGTTATGTGGCCTTCCCTTCTTCTGAATATGATGTTCTGCTTTGTTATCATGAGTCTCTAACTGACTTATCATTGCTGCCTCTGTCTTCATTTCCCTCACTGTGTTCCAGAATAACATTTTGGGGGGAGCGTACTGGAGATTGAACCCAGGGATATTCTACTTCTGAGCTATACCCTCAGCCCTTTTTATTTTTATTTGAAACAGGGTTTCACCAAGTTGCTGCATGCTGATAGCCTCAAACCTGCAATCCCTGTGTCTCAGCCTCTCAAGTACTAGGAGTATAGGTGTGTTTCCTGAAGAGACATGGGTGAAGACTAGGGTACCTTCCATACCTAACTCAAAGATGCCTGAGAACATCTATATATACATTTAGGATCAAGGACTTCTTTCTTAACCAAAATAGTAAACCATGTCCTAAACAGTCCAGATCTCCAAAGCTTGCCCATTTCTCCAGTCCGGTCTGCATTTCCACCACTACTACCCTAAGCCAGGTTTCCACCCCCCTCACACAGACACACACACACACACACACACACACACACACACACACACAAAGTAAAGGGGACTGTAGTGTACTGGTTTAGTATCATGAATCCTGAGTCAGACATTTCTGGGATTAAATTTTACTTGTGTCACTTAGCAGCTGTGGAAATTTGAACAAGTTGTTAACTTATTTTTGTATGTGTACAGGGAATTGAACCAATGGGTGCTCTCCCTCTGAGCTATATCCCCAGACCCTTTTATTTGTTATTTTGAGACAGTATCTCTCTAAATTGCTAGGCTACCCTTAAACTTATGATCCTCTTGCCTCAGCTTGCAAAGTAGTTGGGGTTTCAGGCATGCGCCACAGCACCTATTCATTATTAATTTCTTTGTGCCTTCATTTCCTTACTTGTAAAATGGATACAATAATCATGTCAACTTCATAGAGTTGTGTGAAAATTAAATTAGATAATGTTTATAAACATAAAAAGCTTAGAAGAGTAGCCAATTCATAGTAAATTCTGTAGAAGTATTAACTTATTACTGTGACTAAGCTGCATGCCAGGTAGCTGTCTCCAGCCTTACTGTAAATTTTGTTGCCAGACAATTTTTTTCTCCTTTTTTCTCCATTCCTTGAACTGATTATTATTTTTATCAACTACCATGACCCAGGCACTGTCCTACATGCCAAGGACCTGACAGTGAACAAGATGCAGGTCTTTGATTTCCTGGAGCTAAATTTAAGCAGGAAGAGACAAATAATAAAGTAATTTCAAGCATCATCACACTTGTTTTTTTGTTTGTTTGTTTTGTTCTTTTTGCAGTAGTGTGAAGAAGATACAGGAGTAAAATGTCCCAGAATGAGACTCCTCCTATATGTAACAATGGGAAGCTTTTCAGAGGCAAAGGCTTCTCATCAGCCAATCAGGGTGTCCTCTGTAAAATGTAGTGTCATGTTTAACTTTGGAAGGTAGCCAGGAGAGGCTTCAAGGAGCCCCGAGAATAAGTATTCTGACTGCAGACCCCAATGAGCCCCTCCTAGCATGTTGCAACCCCAAGGATATGTCCCAGTCACAAGCCCAGCTTTTGCCTCATCGTTCATAGACAGTTTCACATGAAGTATTTTCTTTGCTTTGCAGGATAGGGGGAGAGGCCAGCCATGGCATAGTCCCTCACTATGTCACAATAGAAAAAACAGAGTCTGACATGTCCTTGAAGACCCATCAGCATCCTGGATATGACCAAAATACCCTAAATCATCTTTTTACTATTGGAGTGATAGCATCCTCACACACTTCTTCCTACCCACCTCTCACAAAAGTCTCCTATAAAAGGGGAACCATGAACCCCCACAAAGGCATCTCTCATTCTGGAGATGACCTGTATTCTCCCTCGGATATGTATTTCTTGTTCTTCTAAATAAATCTCTGTAGCTCTACCCTTTGTCTTGGAAATTGTTCTCCAACTCACATCGATGTAATGAAATAAAAGGCACAGGAACAACCCCAGTCACATCAAGGTCCCCAAGGGAAAGAGCCCATGGGCATGTTGAGATAACTGTTAGAAAATCAGTGAGATGGACTGCAGTGGTCATGGGGACTAGTGACAGAAGCTTGCTTGCTCTCCACTTCCTATCTCCCCCTCTTCTTGTTGGGCATGCAGCCACACCCCATCCTCCAGCCTGCCTTGCCATCATATAAGGCCAAGGAGACTTGAGCAGAGGTGAAATATGCCACTTCCAGAACTGCCCTATAACACTTCCCAACATGCAATAGTCTACTTGCTGGACACCAAAGACTAGACATTCCAAGTCCCCTGAAGATTTCAGAGCCAAAATATGGATGTTGCATGGTCTCTGAGTATGTGGAGTCAAGTCAGCAAGGGACAGTTTAGGGGTTTCGGTTTCAGTTATATTGCCTGCTGCCATCATCCACCTTAATACTAGAGATTTGGTACAAGATGAAGGAAGGGAAGGAAAGGGTCACTTCTTCCCAAGACAACCTTTTCACTGTTTTTCCTGTTTCCTATTGTGCAGACTCCTTAGCTCTATCTGTGAGTCTGACCTTGTCATCCCCACACTCCCCACACTCCCTGCCTCACCATCTGTCTAGTTCTGCCTCATCATCAACCCTGAACTGGCCCTGACCTGGGGTGCAGTCAGGTGGTACCATCATCTGAACCTCACCGCTGGGCCACCCCTGCCAATCTGTCAGTGCCCATTGTCTCAGGCCGACACCTTCCCTGGATGTCAGCTTTTGCCTCATCGTTCATAGACAGTTTCACATGAAGTATTTTCTTTGCTTTGCAGGATAGGGGGAGAAGCCAGCCATGGCATAGTCCCTCACTATGCCTAGCTGAATATTTAGGACATGGAAGGCATTCAACAAGAGCTTCATTGCCAATATCAAGGCATTTGGAATAACTTCTCACCAGCTCCATTTTTGGTACAGATGGCTATTGTGAAAGCCACCAGACCAAGTTTTTGTGACTATGTACTTTCCATAGAAGAATCACAAGCTACATATGGTGGCACATGTCTATAATCCCAGTACTTGGGAGGCTGAGACAAGAGGATCTCAGGTTTGAGGCCAGCCTCAGCAACTTAGCAAGACTCTCAGCAACCTAGTTTCAAAACAAAAAATAATAAATGGCTGGGGTTGTAATTCAGATATAGAATGCCCTTGGTTTTAATCCCCAGTACCAACAACCCAAAAAAGTCACAACAAATGCTTCTTTCTAAGATAGCATTGACTCTCTACTAAGAGGAATAGATGGCATTTGTTTGGTAAGCTCTTCTGAGAAGCTTCATCAGGAGTCTCTATCATTACTATGACAACTGAAGTCTCCAACTCATTTTACAGGAGACCTCAGAAAAACAAGTATCGCAGAACCTCATACTGAGACATTTTAAGTCTGGCTATTTCAGCTCCCAGCTCTGCATCTGATATAAAAGCAATTCCCCATAACTTCTATCTTGTCAGAACTCCCATTCCTGTCAAGCCAATTGGACGACTTGAGTCCCGAAGCTCTAGGCTAAGTTGGGATTTTTTCTCCAACCCAGTTTACTGCTAACCCAGTTCTTTCTAATATACTCGGAGGTCTAATCAGACCTTAAACAGCAGTTCGGGGAGAAGTGTAAGGTTTGTGCAGAATCAGTCCCACCCTCATATCCTTCCATATAACTAAGTGATTAAGAAAATATCTGAAAAGATAGCAATTCAGTTTGATTTCACTTCCAAGGCATGTGGCCTGGGCTTCAGGAGCAGAAAGCCTTTGGGGCTGGCATTCATTAAGGTAAGAGAAGGAGTGGGATAGGGAGACACGTTTCACCTGCCTTTTCCTTTAACCCTGTCATTAACCTGCCTCTCGAGGGTGGCGGCCATGGCTGAGGCTACAGCTCTAAATCAGCATATTTTTCCCAGATGGTGCCCACAGTGTGAGGATCATGTGTTCCAATAATCACAGATCAGGGTGGACACTTTGCTAAGAAGACATCTCTTGCCTTGAACGTTTGGATTGAGTCCAGAATGAAATTACTTGCCTCTCCATTCTGCCTTTCTTCCTGTTCCCCTCTGTTCTTTCTATGTCAGCTCTCTGTGCTAGCTTGTATTTTTTGTTTGTTTGTTTGTTTTCCCAGCCTTTCACTCCTTTTAAACTACAACTAACCTCATCATGGAAAAGAGTTGGCATTGGTTAAGTCTCAACTCAGGTACTTTGTCAAGTCTTTTGAGATATATCTACACATACATGTACATATGTGTGCATACATAGGAATATGGAGGTATCTCTAAATAAAATATCTCTTGTTCTCTTACACCAATCCTATATGATAGTTGTTACCATATTTATTTCTAACATGAGAAAACTGAGGGTCAAACTAAAAAGAGGCCTGGTCTGGGATCAAATGGTAGAGCATGGATTTGGATCCAGATCTCTTCGGCTTTAAACTCTTGTTCTTTGAGCAATTAGTACATCATGTTCCCAAAGACATCACATGCAAACAATAACGTTTCTGAAAGCTTCCTTGCTCCAGTGCATCCATCAGTATCAAAATGAGAGGTTATTTCCACAATGTATCTCTATGATCTCCTCCTAGGGAATGAAATAGCAAGTACCTATTGAAAAGCTACTTTTGCCAGTGTTTGGCTAAGACCAAGCAAAATGATTCCGGAATATTACTGTGCAGAGTCAGTTGAGACATCTGTTGCCAGAGAAACCGAAGGTAGCCAGGGACAAGGTATTCAGCACAGCACAGCCGACTAGCGTGCAGGCCAGGCTCAGGAATCACAGTGCCAGTCTATTCATCAGCTGTACCACTCAGTTGCTATTGGTGAAGCCTAATGCATTTCTCTGCAAAAAAAATATTATCTAGCACCTGGTGACTCCCTACTATGTGCCAAGCACTATTCTAAGTACTTTACATGTATTAAATGATTCTTTGTTTACATCAACCTTGTCAAGTAGATGAATTTTATAATTTCCATTTTATAGATGAGAAAAAAGAGGCATCAAAAACCTGGGTAAATTTCCCAGAGTTACACAGCTGGTATAAGATACCACCAGGTTCAAAAGCATGTGATCCTGTTCAGACCCTGTGATTCTCACCACTGCTCTCCTTACAGGAACAACAGCAACAACAACAACACTTCCATCACAGGGCTGCAATAGAGGTTATGCTAGCTGCTACATTAAAAATTAATAACCAAGCCAGGTATGGTGGCACATGCTTGTAATCCCAGTACTTGGGAGGCTGAGACAGGAGGATCCGGGTTCACGGCCAGCCTCAACTACTTAGTGAGGCCCTCTGCAACTTAGTGAGACCTGGTTTCAAAATAAAGAGTAAAAAATAGGACTAGGGGCATAGACTGGAGGTAGAATGCCCCTGGGTTCAATCCCCGGTACCACAAAGAAAAAAAAAATGCATAACCTTGCCTGGCATAAATAAATGTAAGCTATCTTTATTATTATTATTATTTTATTATTATCATCATCATCATCATCATCATCATCATCATCATCATCATCATTATCAAAGAAAGCTAGAGTGTTTAATTTGGGGAAGTAAGTTACTTTGAATGGGATAGTTTGAATCGAAGTCTGTATTTGGACACTGAAAGTTCGTGTTTCTTCACTCCCATTTGAGCCCGAGCATTTACTTTCCTGCCCTTCTGGTTAGGATGCCAAAGTGTGATGTATTCCCATTTCATGAGCTTAAGGAGGAGCATCAGAGTGTAGAAATGGCTGCTTCTGCTCCAAAGAAATAGGAGGGGGAAGGCCAATGTAGGCGCAATTCCTAGTACAACCAAAAGGTGGCAGAACAAATCAGCAAACACCCATTTCCCAGCATCCAGAGAAGAAAATGATTCGCCTGGCAACTGTGTAGTTTGTCAGCAACTGGAAATTCTGGGACCATCTCTCTCGCCCTCACATTGCTCAGCAAAAGGGCTTGCACATCGTATGTGCTCAAAAATATTTTTTGACTGAGACATTTTTTGGGAAAGATTTTTACTCATTTATCTTTACAAGAGCAGCCTTTCAACAAATGTTTATTGAGTTCCTACGATGTAGGCACTGAGATGACAATGATAAACAAGGCATTTTTAATTTCTGACCTCTTTGGGCTTATGTCTAGCAGGGAAGAGACAAAGAAATCCAATACTATGGGAAGAAGCTCCTGCCCTGGTCCAAGAGTCAGGAGTGCTTTTTAGGAGATGATTCCTTACTTATATAAACAGTTCCAAGGCAGAGTAAATGTCAAACATAAAATAGTATAGGAAATTCTGCCGTTGGTCTTTTTCAGAGTCACAAACTAGACAAAATGTAACTATTTTTAAACACAGACATTTTTTGAAAAGGAATTATAAATACAAGTCAAATTTGAGATGCACAAGGACTTCCAAGAATCTCCACTAGTGTTTCTTACACGTGTCCAGGGCTTCTCATTTTGTCCAGCACTAGCTTATTTGAGTCTCATGACAGATCTGTGAAGAAGGAAAAGCAAATATCACTAGCCCCATCTTAAAGGGTCTAGCATTTCCCAGGTGAAATGGAAGTTTGGAGAAGTCACATGACTTGCTCAAATGCCCACCTTCTTGAGACATAGAGTAAGCAGCGTAGTTTGGTCTACTGGCTTCTAGGTTGATAGTCCATCTATTCCACTGATCTCTGTGTTTATTACAATAACCAGTACACACACATAATGTGGACACTTGTGGAAGTTCCTCATATTGAGATGAGACCTGTATTTGTGTTGCCTTTTCTTCTCTATGCTCTGGAACAGTTTATGATAGAACGGAACTGTGTGTTTTAAAATTTCTTCTAGGGCAATAGATGTATTGAGTTAAGCTTTCCTGGAGGAAACCTGCAAGTATAGTTTGCTGGAAATTTATCCTTGGACTGTCAAATTCATAGGCATAAAGTGGTAAAAAGCAGTCTATAAAAATAATGTGG
>PVLC010010754.1:12759-37293 GCA_004027655.1 Graphiurus murinus
ATCCCAGCATTCGGGAGGCTGAGACCGGAGGATCCGGGTTCGCGGCCAGCCTCAGCTACCTAGTGAGGCACTCCGCAACTTAGTGAGACCCGGTTTCAAAATAAAGAATAAAAAAATAGGGCTGGGGGTGTAGCTCGGAGGTAGAATGCCCCTGAGTTCAATCCCCAGTACCGCAAAAAAAAAAAAAAAAAAAAAAAAATGTGGTAACATTTTACCAGATTTGTCTTATTTTTTGTAAATATATGCATACAATGTTTTTTCCTAACCTGTGTGAGTGAATTGTTGTTAATGACCCTTCACCACCAATACTTCAGCTTAACATCAACTAAAAACAAGGATTTTTCTTACATAGCTACAATAAAATGATCAAATCCAGGACTTTTCTTTAGCTTTTTCTTATTGGTGCATTATAATTCTACATCATAGTGAGGTTCAGAGTGACAGAAATATACATGCACACAGCATTTGTTTTGTGTTTCCCTATGAGTCCCTCCCCAAACAATATTTACACTGATATAGATAACTCCATTATGAACAAAGGATTATTTGAATTGTTTCCCTCATCAAATCTCCCCTTTTTCCTTCCCATCTCCCTCCTCAAGACCCCTTCCCCATTCTAGTGTCTCCCCTCATTTATCTGAAATCTTCTTTGTTTCTCAGTTTCTCTCTAACTTCCACATTTGATTGCAAACATATGGCCCTTCACTTTTTGTGACTGGCTAGTCTCACTTAGCATCATATTCTCAAGTTCCATCCATTTTCCTCCAAGTAACATGATTGTGTTCTTTTTTATGGCTGAGTAAAATTCCATTGTGTGTATATACCATACAAATTCAGAACTTTTAATATGAATGAAATACTCTTGCCCTATGCATATCCAAAATTTGAATTTCACTAATTATTTTAATTAAGTCCTTTCTAGAATGTTCCCAATAATCCTGGTTCTAATCTAGAATCATGTATTGCATTTAGTTGTCCTATCTCTGTAACCTCTGGTATACTTGCTCAACCTGTCTGTCTGACATCTCGTCATCATTTTGAAGAGGACAAGTCAGTTCTATTGGAGAACAGTCACAAGTATGGTTTTATCCAATGGTTCCTTATAATTGTATTCAGATTCTGTACGTGGGGCAAGAGTAACACAGAAGTGATGCTGTGGCCTTCCCAGGGCAGCACAGCAAGAGGCATATAATATCACTTTGTTATTTTGCTATGTAGATATTCACTTTAGACACATGATTAACGTGGTGTCCACCAGGTTTCTGCACCATGAACATTCTTTTTTTCCTTTGTAAATAATTTTTGGGGAAATAATTTTGATTCTTTTCACAAATTTTCAAATTTGGGTTCGGTTTCAGACTCCATCATTCCCGCTACATATATCAGTGGGCATTCTATTGTAAAGATTTTTTGCTTCCCCCTCCTTTTCTGATATATTGATTCATTGTTTTATTTTTTCCTCATGCTTTTAGTTTTCAGTATCAGTTTAGACTTAGGGGTAATATTTCATTACATGTGTTGAATCTGTTACTTTTGTGATTTCATTTTGATGGTAAAATTGTTCCCAATTTGGTTGTAGAACTCCTTCAAGATGGTGCCTGTGTCCACATGTGTGTGTGTGTGTGTGTATATATATATATATATATATATATATATATATATATATGATTTATAAAAAAGAAACAAAGTTCCACAAAAAATCCTGTCATCATGTCAGATAAAATAATTAACATCAAATATTATCTTACTGATATTTAAATTCTCATAAGAGAATCACCATATTAATACAATAAAAAATGCAATTTTAAGTCCTGACAATTGCAAAGTGTTGGTCAGTAGTAATATTGTGGCAGAGACTTATGTACTCGCTGTTGGGTGTAACTTGAACCCCTGATGAAGCTTTGGCAGTCAGGGAGTCTAATGAGGTTACCACAGGCCCAATGCTCTGAGCTGTATAAAGATCAATTGTCAGAAAGTCAGGCCAGAAACCTTTCAGCTACTTGAAGAGGGCATAGGGCCAACACTTCAACATATAGGCACAGGTAAAAACTTTCCCAAGACCCCCAAAGCACAAGCAACTCAAAGGAAGATCAATACATAGGATTGCATTAAACTGAAGAGTTTCTGTGCAGCAAGGAAAACTATCAAGAACCTCAACAGAGAGCCCACAGAGTGGGAGAAAATGTTTGCCAGCTACTCTTCTGATAGAGGACTAATATCTAGAAAATACAGAGAACTCAAGAAACTCACAGCTAAGAAAATAATTAACCCAATCAAAAAATGGGCAAAGGATCTAAATAGACACTTCACGAAAGAAGAAATACAAATGGCCAATAAATATATGAGGAAATGTTTTCCATCATTAGCAATCTGAGAGATGCAAATCAAAAGTACCTTGATGCCTCAACCAGCGGGGTTTGAGGACGTGAGACCGAGGTGGCTTTACCTAAAGGAATGAATCAAACGAGACGCAGAAGAACAGAAGCAAGACAGGATTCTGATCAAGCCTCAATTTTTATTAACGAAGGGGCTGCTTAAAAAGCTAGAGGTGAGGAGGGAGGGGTCAGGTAAGCTTGTGTGGGCTTGCATGATTGGTCAAGGTTGACCGTGTCCTTATCAGGTAAGGGCCTCAGCAAGATAACAGATAGAACCTGTTTTGCATTATCTCTGTGGCTGCTGAGGAGGAGTTTCCTCAAAGTGTAAATTCCAACTCTGATCAGCCTTCCCGCCCCCGACACCTTGAAGCCGGGTATGGTGGCACACGCTTGTAATCCCAGCATTTGGGAGGCTGAGACGGGAGGATCTGGGTTCGAGGCCAGCCTCAGCTACCTAGTGAGGCACTCCGC
The DNA here is from genome assembly GCA_004027655.1 of Graphiurus murinus. Classification (NCBI taxonomy): domain Eukaryota; kingdom Metazoa; phylum Chordata; class Mammalia; order Rodentia; family Gliridae; genus Graphiurus; species Graphiurus murinus. The sequence continues at coordinate 15,606 of PVLC010010754.1, forward strand.
AACTTAGTGAGACCCGGTTTCAAAATAAAAAATAGGGCTGGGGGTATAGCTCGGAGGTAGAATGCCTCTGAGTTCAATCCCCAGTACCGTTAAAAAAAAAAAAGTACTTTGAGATTTCACCTAACCCCAATAAGAATGGCAATCATCAAGAACACAAACAACAACAAATGCTGGTGAGGGTGTAGAGAAGTGGGAACCCTAATACATTGTTGGTGGGATGGAAGATTAGTGCAACCACTTTGGAAAACAGTATGGAGGATCCTCAGACAAATGGGAATGAACCTACCATATGATCCGGCAATACCACTTCTGAGTATATACCCAAAAGAATGGAAACCAAACTATCAGACCAATGCATGTGTATCTATGTTTATAGCTGTACAATTCACAATTGCGAAACTATGGAAGCAGCCAAGATGTCCATCAACAGATGAATGGATTACAAAACTATGGGATATGTACACAATGGAATTTTACTCAGCCATAAAGAACAAAATCATGTCATTTGCAGGGAAATGGATGGAACTAAAAAACATTATGCTAAGTGAAATTAGTCAGTCACAAAAAGTAAAAAAAGTCATATGTTTTTCCTAATATGTGGATGCTAGGGAGAAAATGGGGCATAAGAGGGACTCCAGATGAAGAAGGAGAAATCTTAGATAAGCAAAGAAGTTGACTTAACTGAAGGCTTATGTCCTTTTGACACATCCAATCAGTATGTGGTCACTGCTCTACTTCTTGCCACAAGATATTCCTAGTTTATGTTATACTCCTTTTGTCCCAGCCCTAAAATCAGCTATATCACCAAAAAGCTTTGATTCATTTTATTGGTTAACAGTATTTAGAAAACAAGATCTTGGTGCTCATTGCTACTAAAGTGTTACTACTTTCAGGTCTTTTCAGTGAGAGGGATGAGTTCATACTGATATCTCAAATTCCAATCCACCGCAATAGTGCTCTTCTCTTCCTTTCCCATTCCAAAGGTGTATCTTCGCTAAGAGTAAGAACCCTGGCTCTTGGAAATTTATGAAATCACTCATTTGCTCAGTCCCACAAACATACATGAAATAGTTTCAAATTTGCTGCATGATACCACTACCAACAACAGACCTACTAGGAAAAGTTCAATATTTGTTTATAGTTCTATCTTCAGATGGAGGGTATATGGTCATAAGTAACTTGGATTAGTTTTGTTATCTTCTGGGTTTGTTATGTTACCAAATTGATATATAATTAGGTCCTTATGTCTCCATTTGTATTCAGTTTTAAGGGTTTTCTCATCCTTATCCATTCACTTTTTGAATATGTAAAATGTTAACATGAATTCAAGAGTCAAACTATTTAAAAAGTATACTGAATCCTCTGAAAATGTTTTAATTTTTCCATTTTTATTATGTCTTCCTTCCTGTTCCAAAAGTTGCTCATTTGAATCTTTTTGCTTTTATTAATTAATTTGCCAGATCTTTTTAAAAAATTAATTTGTTAGTGTTTTTAAAGACATACCTTTTGATTATATTGATCAGGCCATCTTTTGCTTATTTTCCATTTTATAAATGCTTGTATAATTATTAATTACTTCCATATACATTTGTTGAGTATATTTTACTATTACTGTCCTAGCATCTTGAGTTGTATACATATTCCAATAATAATCAGAATTTCTTCTTCTATGAGCAGTAAATGCTCTATTTTTTTCTGTACCATTTTAGCCCCTCACCAAAGATTTTAATATGTACTACTTATATTTTCATTCAGTTTCAAATAGCATTTTTCTTGTATTTTTCAAGCCTCATTGTCAAACTATATCATTCCATTTTAAGTATGTGCCACTTATAAACTATACATACTAAAATTTTAAATACAGTAAAAATAATACTGGAATTAATTCATTGACAATTAAACTTATCCCTCCCACCTTATGTTTGTTTATCATGATGCCTTTTATTTCCTATTTTTATTATTTTTTTCTGATTTTGGGTTGCTGTGTGAATCAGGAATTTTGGTTGAAAACTAGAAGCAAAACCCATTTTTACTGGTCTAAAACAGCAGCCACATATGGATTTATTTAGATATTTCAGATAAGTCACAGAATCTCTGAAATTATCAGAGAAATAGTCTTGAATTCTACATAGTCAGCATCAATATCCAAACCCCACTATCAAACTTCTCCACTGAAGACCCTTCTGCAGCAGCTTCTGAGTTCTGGCTGCCCAACGTCTGCCCTGCTCCCTTCAGCAAACTGGATGCATCTACTACTACCCTTGGTATGATGTCTGCACAGTGCTTCCTTCTCCTTCCAATCCCCAGTGTCATGTGGATGCATATGATTGAATCTACATTACATGCCTGTTTCCTAGCTGCAAAGGAATCTAGAAAATTGTTTCTGGCTTCTATATTGGAAAGACTCAGACTCTTCAAGTAAGGTAATTTCCCATACACATGAAAAATGTTTTGAGATACTAGGCATCCTAAAAGATTGAATGTTTACTACTGTTGTATTAACTCATTTTCCTTGCTCTATTTTTTCCCCTTTAGTGTTTTGGAAGTTAGGCATACTGTTTTTGTTTTCCTAATAGTCACCTTAAAAATCTTAACCTTTTAATCTTACATTATTGTGTTAATATATAGAGTTGAGTTTCTATGTACTTTCTCCAAACAAGAACTTTAGCATCCTTTTGGCCTCACTATTCCCTTTCTTCCTCCCTCAAGGTGACCACCTGAGATTTTTAACTTCAGATTCCTATTGCTGCTTTTGCCATAGGCATTAGCAACTATTTAGACTTAACTGAAGTTCTTGCCTTTCATTTTTTATGTTCCTAATAGTTTCCTGCAGTACTGTGCTGGAAACAGCTTGCACTGGCCCACAAGTGCCAATTTCTTTCTAATAATTATCAGAATTTCTTCTACTATGAGCACTAAAAACTCTATTTGTGTACTATTTTAGCCACTCACCAAATATTTTGGTGACATCATTTTGGTATCTCAATGTCAACCATGGTAGGAGTGACTTCTGTGATATAAATCAAAGGTTCCAAGCTGGGCGTGGTGGCGCACGCTTGTAATCCCAGCATTGGGAGGCTGAGACTGGAGGATCTGGGTTCGCGGACAGCCTCAGCTACCTAGTGAGGCACTTCGCAACTTAGTGAGACCCTGATTCAAAATAAAAAATAGGGATGGTGGTAGAGCTCAGAGGTAGAATGCCCCGGAGCTCAATCCCCAGTGCCGCAAAAAAAAAAAAAAAAAAAAAATTACCCCTCCACCAGGAAGTTGATTGTTAAACATGTACTAGTTCACCACTGGTTTCTTGTATGCCATGCCATTCCCTTTATTGTATTGATTTTTAATTGCACTATACCTACTTGAGTATTTGAGTGGGGTCATGAATAATAAAATTTAGTATCCAGGCATCATGGTGTATGCCTGTTATCCCAGGTACTTGGAAGGTTGAGGTAGGTGAATCACAAGTTTGGGAATAGCCTGGGCAACAAGTGAGATCTTGTTTCAAAATAAAAAATGAAAAGGGCCTGGACTGTAGCTCAGTGGTAGAGTTCCCCTGTGTTTAATCCCCAGTACTGTGAAAGAAAAAAGAGGAAGAAAGGAAGGAAGGAAGGAAGGAAGGAAGGAAGGAAGGAAGGAAGGAAGGAAGGAAGGAAGGAAGGAAGGAAGGAAGGGAAAGAAAAAAAGAAAAAGAAAAAACAACATATTAGTATGTGTTTGCCCTTGTGCCTGAATGTCAGTTTGCTTAAGAACAAGATTTATTGAAGAGACTGCTAATTGCCTAGCCCAAATCCAGTTTTTCCCCATGCTTGGCTTCAGAATTTTCAACAGTCAGATTTCTAATACCTAACAACATTTCTTTGTTCTCTGTAGATTCAATATTATAGCAGGCCTCCACTCTGGATATTATAACAGGCCCAGCTCTGTTCCAGATAGATATTTAATATTCACATTACTGGATAAAATCCAAAACTAAATTCCAAATGATATTTTGAATTCTCAATTTTGATGTCTGAATTACTATCTGGAGCTCCATTTCTGTGAGTTCTCTGGGGATGAAGACAACATGAGTTGCTGAGTAAACACTTGAGGTTAAATACATTGATAAAAAATTTTATTGAGAAATCCAAGATGGCGACTGAGTGAAACAACTTTCCTCAGACACTGTGATTTCGAACTAAATTTACCATAAAAAGAGCTTCTTAACAGAAGAAAAAAATACAACAACAACAACCCAAAAAATGTGGAATTTGAACTACAGCAAGAGAAGATCCAGAAAGTGGACCTAGGCATGCAAGGGCCCCGGCTGCGCTGCAGCCCTGCGCCCCGGCGCCTTATGCCCCGGCGCTGCTCCGCTGAAGAGCTAGGCTATCGAGAACTTGGAGCGCCTGGGTGGAGACCAGGAGGATCAGGGGAGCTGCCTCGAGGCAGCCACCACCTTTGCTGCCAGCCCCTCCCAACCAACTTCCTGCCAGCTATCCAGACCATCATTGTCCTATTGCGCCCCCAGTGTCTGAAGGTGGAACAGGCTGAACAGCAGGGATCCGTAAGTGGACTACAACCTGGGGTGCTGGGTTCAAAATACAAAGGATAGACTCAGACATCCACCTTCTAGAGCCTAGACAGGGCCAGAAGGGCACAGGATCCCAGTGCATATAGGGCATCTGGAAAGGCCTCCATTTAGACTGCAAAAGCAAAAAGCAGAGAGAGAGAGAGAGATGCTGCCAGGCCCAGTGGAGAGCAGCGGGAGAAGTCTGCTGCCTGAACTAACAGAGCAAATAAAAAAACTTAAACTCTCAAAGTGATTGCTCTAGTGTCTGGTTGCTATTTGTAGATTTTTGTTCTTTTTTTTTTTTCTTCTTTTTTGGTGATAAGTTCTATATGTTTATACTCTGTTTTTGTTTTGTATTGCCTTGATTTATATATGTTTGTTTGGATGATTACTTGCTTTGTTATCTCTTGCTTAGGTTGTTGAATCCCCTCCCTTTTACATGCTTCCCCCCCTCCCCTCTATATTCTCTCTGCAACACTTTACCTCCTCTCTTCTCTTTTTTCCTTTTTCCTGTCACATATCCTTATCTAGATTCTCTAATCTTTACAATATATCACCTCAACACACTCAACCGCTTATTCTGCTGGAACACACTCTCTTCTTTATCCTACTCCTGCATTCATTACTGTGACCTCTCACTCAAACTTTATCTCTGAACACAACCTGTCACCTCTAAACCCCCACTGCAGAGATTGGACAAGAAAACTTGCAAGAAAAGCAAAGATATAAATTGAAGAACAGGGGAATCATGGGAAGGAAAAATAACAAAGAAACAATGAGCTACCACAACCCATCAACAAAAGATCTCACCAACCCAGAATGGCAGAGACTACCAGAAGAACAATTTAGATTTTTAATACTAGAAACAATACAGGATTTTCAGAAAGAATGTAGGCAGAGCTTTAAAGGAATAAAGGAAGATATAAAGGAACAAATAAACAGAGAATTTGATGACCTAAAAAGAAACCAAAGAGAAGCACTGAAGGAAGCGAAATATGAAATAATCGAAATGAAGGCATCAATTTAAACTATAAACGGTAGATTAGACCACATGGAAAATAGAATATTACTGTTAGAGGATGACCATACCAAAAATGAATCTATAGTACATAACTTAGAAAAAAAATATGACAGTATGAATTGGACATCAAAGACATCTGGGCCAATTTTAAAAAAGCTAACCTAAGAATAATAGGCATAGAAGAGGGATTAGAAGTCGAAACTTATGGAATAAACAATCTCTTCAAAGAAATAATAACAGAGAATTTTCCAAACATAGAAAGAGAAGTCAACACACAGGTCCAGGAAACATACGGAACTCCCTCAAGACAAGACCAAAGAAGAGGTTCACCACGCCACATAGTAATCAAATTGACCAATGTAGAGGCAAAGGAGAGAATCTTAAAGGCAACGAAAGTAAAAGGCCAAGAGTGACATTTAGAGGCAAAACAATTAGAATCACACCAGACCTCCCGAATCAAGTCATGAAAGCCAGGAGAGGATGGAGTAACATATTCCAAACTCTGAAAGAAAATAACTTGCAGCCAAGATTCTCATACCCAGCAAAACTCTCTTTTAAAATTGATGGGGATATAAAAACCTTCCATGACAAACAGAAACTGAAGGAATTTTGTCTTCCAAACCAGCACTAGAGAAACTGCTTAAAGAGATTAACTACAAAGAAGAACTAACCAGTAAACGTCAGAACCAGAGAAACAATAATTTCCATGAAGCAAACAACTAAGCAAAGAAGAACAAACACTACTGCAAACAGAAATCAAAACTCAAAATGTTAGGAATTAAAAATCATCTTTCAATAATCACACTGAATATAAATGGTCTCAACTCCCCAATAAAAAGGCACAAGGTGGCAAAATGGATCCAAACCCAGAATCCATCTATATGCTGCCTGCAAGAAACACACCTTACAAGCAAAGATTCCCACAAGTTAAAAGTGAAGGGCTGGAGTAAGGTAATCCATGCCAATGGAACTCCAAGACAAGGAGGAGTAGCAGCTATGATATCACATAAACTAGATTTCAAGCTCAAGCTTATCAGAAGAAACAAAGCAGGTCATTTTTTACTAGTAAAAGGAACAGTCCAGCAAGAGGAAATAACAATTATCAACATCTATGCCCCAAACATAGGTGCAGCTACTTTCATAAAACAAACTCTGTATGAGATAAAGACACACATAGATCCCAATACACTAATACTAAGAGACTTCAATACTCCTCTTACATCTCTAGATCGTTCCTCTAAACAAAAGGTCAGTAGAGACACCTCAGACCTAGAGGATACCATAAGCCAAATGGACCTATTAGACACATATAGACTCTTACACCCAACTAAAACTGAATTCACATTTTTCTCACCTGCTCAAAGAACCTTCTCCAAAATAGACCACATCCTTGGCCACAAAGTGAGCACTGGGAAATTCAAAAAATGCAACATAATCCCCTGCATCTTCTCAGACCACAATGGAGTGAAATTAGAAATAAACTCCAGGAAGACACAAAGTAACCAAGTAAGCACATGGAGACTGAACTTCACACTGCTGAATGAAGAGTGAGTCATAGAAGAAGTAAGGGGAAAAATTAAAAAATTCCTAGAAACCAACGAAAACAGAGAAACAACATATCAAAACCTCTGGGACACCCTGAAGGAGGTACCAGTACTAAGAGGTAAATTTATAGCACTGAGTGCCCACATAAGAAGAACAGAAAACCACCAATTAAATAACCTATTGACACAGCTCAAAGCCTTGAAAAACAAGAACAATCTAGCCCCAAAGCCAGGAGAAGACAGGAAATCACGAAAATCAGAGTGGAAATTTATGAATTAGAGAAGAAAAAAACAACACAGAAGATCAACAAAACTAAAACCTGGTTCCTTGAAAAAGTAAACAAGATAGATAAACCCTTGGCCAACCTAACCAAAAGAAAGAGAGAATCAACCCAAATTACCAAAATAAGAGATGAAAAAGGTGATATTACCACCGACAGTATGGAAATACAGAAGATAGTCAGAAAATATTTTGAAAAACTGTACTCCAACAAAATGGAAGATCTAGAAGAAGTTGACAAATTCCTAGACACATACAACATCCCTAAATTGAGTCAAGAATATATCGAAAACTTAAACCGACCAATAACAATCAAAGAGATAGAAACAGCAATAAAGAGTTTACCATTAAACAAAAGCACAGGACCAGATGATTTTCCAAGTGAATTTTATAAAACATTTATAGAAGAGCTAATCCCAATACTCCTCATGCTATTCTGTGAAATAGAAAGAAACGGGACCCTTCCAAATAGATTCTATGAAGCCAACATCACACTGATACCAAAACCAAGTAAAGATAGCTCAAGAAAAGAAAACTATAGGCCTATATCATTGATGAACTTAGATGCAAAACTGCTAAACAAGATACTAGCAATGCTCATTCAAAACCACATCAAGAAAATTATACGCCATGACCAAGTCAGGTTCAGCCCAGGGACGCAAGGCTGGTTCAACATACGAAAAACAATACATGTAATTCACCACATAAACAGACTCAAAGACAAAAATCACATGATCATCTCAATTGATGCTGAAAAAGCATTTGACAAGATCCAACACCCATTCATGCTAAAAGCACTACAGAGAATTGGATTGGAGGAACATACCTCAACATCATAGTGGCAATATACAATAGGTCCACAGCCAACATCATATTAAATGGAGAAAAACTGCAAGAGTTCCCACTAAATACAGGAACAAGACACGGATGTCCATTATCACCTCTTCTATTTAATATAGTACTTGAGACTCTAGCCAGAGCAATAAGGCAAGAGAAGGAAATCAAAGGGGTAAAAATAGGGAAAGAAAAACTAAAACTATCCCTTTTTGCAGAAGACATGATAGTATACTTAGAAGACCCAACAAACTCAACCAAAAAACTTATAGAACTGATCAACAAATTCAGTAAGGTGTCCAAATACAAAATCAATCTTAAAAAATCAGAAGCTTTTCTATATACAAACCATAAATCAACCAAAAAAGAAATCCAGAAAGCAATTCCACTCACAATAGCACCCCCAAAAATAAAATACTTAGGGATAAACCTAACCAAGGAGATTAAAGACCTCTATAAGGAAAATTACAGAAAGCTAAAGAAAGAAATTGATGAAGACCTTAGAAGATGGAAGGATCTACCATGCTCTTGGATAGGCAGAATAAATATCATCAAAATGTCCATCCTCCCAAAACTGATATACAAATTCAATGCAATACCCATGAAATTACCAAGGGCACTCCTCACACACATAGAAAAATCAGTCCTTAAATTCATCTGGAAAAACAAAAAGCCCAGGATATCTAAAGTAGTTCTTAGCAATAAAAATCATGCAGGAGACATCACAATATCTGACTTCAAACTCTACTACAAAGCCACAGTAATACAAACAGCATGTTATTGGCACAAAAACAGACACATAGACCAATGGAGCAGAATAGAAGACTCAGAAACAGACCCACAGGTTTACAGCCAACTGATTTTTGACAAAGGAGCCAAAAACATTCGCTGGAAAAAAGATAGCCTCTTTAACAAATGGTGTTGGCAAAACTGGTTAACCATATGAAGGAAAATGGAAATAAACCCCACTTTCTCACCCTGCATAAGAGTCAACTCAAGGCAGATCAAGGACTTGGAAGTCAGACCAGAGACCTTGCAGCTACTTGAAGTGGGCATAGGGCCAACACTTGAACACATAGGCACAGGTAAAAACTTTCTCAACAAGACCCCAAAAGCACAAGCAGCTCAAAGGAAGATCAATACATGGGATTGCATTAAACTGAAGAGCTTCTGCACAGCAAAGCAAACTATCAAGAACCTCAGCAGAGAGCCTACAGAGTGGGAGAAAATTTTTGCCAGTTACACTTCAGATAGAGGTCTAATATCTAGGGTATACAAAGAACTCAAGAAAATTGCAACTAAGAAAGCAAATAACCCAATCAAAAAATGGGCAAACAATCTAAATAGACACTTCACAAAAGAAGAAATACAAATGGCCAATAATTATATGAGGAAATGTTCCACATCATTTGCAGTCAGGGAGATGCAAATCAAAACTACCCTGAGATTTCACCTAAGTCCAGTCAGAATGGCAATCATAAAAAACACGACAACACCTGATGGCGAGGGTGTGGAAAAGTGGGAACCCTAATACATTGTTGGTGGGATTGCAAACTTGTACAACCACTGTGGAAAACAGTATGGAGGACCCTCAGACGAATAGGAGTGAACCTACCATATGACCCAGCAATACCACTACTGGGTATCTACCCAAAAGAATATAAACCAAACTAGCATGTAGATCTATGTTTATAGCTGCACAATTCACAATAGCCAAACTATGGAACCAGCCAAGATGTCCATTGACAGATGAATGGATTATAAAACTATGGGATATGTACACAATGGAATTTTACTCAGCCATAAAGAAGAACAAAATCATGTTATTGGCAGGGAAATGGATGCAACTGGAAAACATTATGTTAAGTGAGATTAGCCAGTCACAAAGAGTAAAGAAGCATATGTTCTCCCTAATATACAGATGCTAGGGAGAAGATGAGGCATAGGAGGATCTCCAGATGAAAAGGAAAGATCCTCAATAAGCCAAGAAGTTGATTTAATTGTAGTGGATGCACGGGGCAGAGGGACACCCTAAGGCACATGATGTACTTACACACCTAAGGCACATGATGTACTTACACAATCATATCAAGGTCACTCACTGAACTGAACCTGAGGGGGAGGGAGGGCAAGGGAATGGGGTGGGAATTATTAGGGAAGGGGTCAAATGAGAATTGTGTGCAAATATGTTTTTAACAACTTGTACTTAACAAGGATGCTATGCTACAATGCTCGAATTACTACAATAAAAAATAAATTTAAAAAATTTTATTGAAGAATAAATTAGTAAAATAGGTCCTTAAATATCCACTCATCCTTCCTCAAATCACTTCGAGGTTTAAGGATATGAACTGATAAAGACTTGCCATATAATAAAATCAAATATCAGTTCATCATTCTGGCTGAGTAGTCAGTAAATTTTTTTCCTATGATGTGCCAGATATCAAATACTTACGGCTTTGTGGACCATATGGTCTCTGTCACAATTTTTCTGTCACTGTCATGCAAAAGCACCCACAGACAATACAAAAATGAATGGATGTATCTGTGTTTCAATACAACTTGGGAACACTAACATTTGAATTTCATGTAGTTTTCAATTATTATACACACTATTCTACCTTTCATGACTTTGATTATTTAAAAATGTGAAAACAACTCTTGTATGTTGGCCATACACAATCAGATGTGAACTGAGTTTGCCTTGTAACTGTTTGCTAACCACTTTTCTAGTATCGCCTTTAATGCCTGATTTCATCAAACAAATCCATTAATATATTTTACTCTTTTTCTCCCCCTGAATTTTGTCATCAACTAATGGGAATCTGGGAGGGAATCATAGGTGTTTTCTGTTATCTCCTTTTTGCTTAGCCTCATTTTGGCCCAAGATTTATTGCTTTACTTTGACTATGCTTTTATTCATGATTTCATTTTTAACCCAACGACAATGTAAGCTCTACACACACACACACACACACACACACACACACACACACACACACACACCACACGTGCGTGCACGCACCATGAGAAAGAAAGAAATCTTTATTTAATACTATGAAAAATTTAGGTTGCTGAATCTGTTGCCTTTTTGCATTCTGATGTCTCAGCCAATGAATAAGCCAGTCCCTTTGTAAGAGAGGAGGGCAATATGTCCTAATCATCCACAGTGGATTTTAAAGTCAAAATGGATCTGAATATTCATTCCTACAGATCATAATATTTGATGGGACGTAACTGGTTCTCATGTCGTGCTGCAATCAAGAAATATTTCTCTTCAGGACTGAGAATTCCAATTCATCACTGTTCTAATTCTCTTAGCTACCTGGGTTTTACTCTTCTGAAGTCAGACATCCAAGGTACTTTGCTGTCTTCACCAGTGTTCTTGAGGAAATGAGGAGGAGATGTGTGAACTTTGCCAAGTTATGTGCCAAAGCACATTGTTCCTTTGCATCTCACACCATCTGCATAATAAAAAGACTGATATCGACAGGTTGTTGTTGTCTACACAACTGGCCTTTGCACTGGGTTGAGCAGCACTCTCTTTTTGACCCCATTCTTAGTAGAATCGAATTAAGGTAAATGTGTGGGAAAGCAGACACAATTGCTTCAGGCTGAACCACATTACTAATGTCATCATAAGTGCCAGTGCCTGGTTCTCAGCTTAACACATTCAGAAATTGGATTTTTATGGCATTCACACAGAGTTGATCAGACTTCAGGGGACTGACTTAAGCTAACCAAATTTATAGAAGACTAACCGATTAAATGGGATGCCAATTGATTAATTTACATTGAGAAATTGAACTGCCAGCTAGAGCTTTTCTGCCAGAAGAAAAGATCACATGGAAAACTAAATTAAAGTCTAAAGGTTGTTTGAAGTGTATAGAAATCAGGACAAGAGTTGTTAGATGGCTTTGAAGGATAGTGACTGAGCTGTGGCATTCTGATGGAGCCATGCTTCTCTGCTGCAGTGACAGACCATCCTTGCAGATTCCAGGATTTATGTGACTGATTGGGGACCCATCTCTCATGGCCACTGCTAAAGATGCGCTAACTGTCCTACGCTACAGCTCTCCTTTTTCAAGTCTTTAAGAAAGCATTATGAAATAAAACATAGCCCAGAGTGCATAGAGATAATATTCTGCTGCTATCACCAAATGGACCTCATTTTTACATCAAAGTTCATTCTTATTTCCCTAAACTGTTTTTTTTTTGCTGTAATCCTGTTCTATTCTCTGAAAACGTCCTGTCCCTATTTGCTCTAACTGAAACTCTCTCTTCCTACCAAATTCTCTATAGTACTGGATCTGGAAGTAGGGTGGGCATCCTTCCTGGTTTTCACTGCCCTTTCCAGATCATTCTTTTTCCCTCCACCAAAATTCCTTATTTTTATCTCATGACATCAGACCAAACCACTCATTGCCACCCCTAAGTTGCATTCATCCACAAACCCCTAATTTCAAGAATATTTTGCATTTCAGCACATCTTCACTCTCTCTATCACATCTGACTTAATTGTTGGTTATTTCAATAATGTACATAGATAATCCTGCCTGACTCATGAACTTCCAGTTCTCTGACTACTCTTCAAGTAATTTGGTTTCTCCTTCCCCTCCCAACGTCGTCCATTCATGTCCATGACCATAACCTAGATCTGATCATTATCAGTAGCTATATCCCACTTCAAGTTCTGAATCTTATGCATCCCACAATCTCACTATCTCCTCTTCCATCTTTAGCAATCCTTCAATACCATAGGACTTATTAGTCATCAATCCTATCACCTTTTAACTATTTCTTACCCCTCACAATCTTTCTTCCTTCATTCCACATCTTAGATTCTACTGCACATTGTTTTGATCTCTCTCATGTTCACATGTGACTCCCCTGCACCTCATCGTGTTTCATCATACCCATCTGCTGAAATCTTCTGCTCTATTTTAGTCAGACTTTCTGCCTCGTGTGAACCTGCACTTGTGCAGCTAAATGTGCCTGGGGAAGAACACCACATACCTACTGGTTTCACTTCCAGCTCATGATCATTATCCGCAACCTTGCTAATTTCCTTGGGAAGGAGAGGCAATCTGCTGTGAAGTTGATCCCCACACTCTTGGGCTCCCTCCTGATCCTACAGGTGAGCTATCTAGGATCCTAGCTTAGGTCAGCTCCTATACTTGCGTGCACTCAACTCCATCCCATTTCATCTACCCAAGGACAGTCTTTGGGCCATTCTCTTCTCTCTCTTCTGTGTCTATTTTTCTTGTATGATCCCATCAGTACACAACATAGTGTTATTTCTCTCATTTTTTTGTTTGTTTGTTTGTGATACTGGTGATTGAACCCTGGGGCATTCTACCTCTGAGCTACAGCCCCATCCCTATTTTTTATTTGGAAACAGGGTCTCACTAAGTAGCTGAGGCAGGCTGCAAACCCAGATCCTCCAGTTTCAGCCTTCCAAGTACTGGGATTACAAGCGTGCGCCACCACGCCTGGCTTATTTCTCTCATCTTAAAATACACTTTTTATCTCAGATCATCCTCCAGTTACTACCTGTTTTTCTCTTCCCTTTTAGGGAAAACCTTCACAAGAATATTACCCATTGTCATTATTTTCAATTTCTCTCTGCTGATTTTTTCCTATATTCATACCACTAAGTCTTTCACCTTCACCCCTTCCCTGAAACTATCTTTGTCAAAATCACCAGTGACCTCCACTATACAGACTGCATTGGTCACTCCTCAATCCTCCTTGTATTTAATAACATGTGATACCATATAGTATTTTCCCTTCCTGTCCATATTACTTCACTTGGCCTCCAGGATTCTATGTTCTCCTGGCCTCCTTTCCCCCTCCCTCACCTTTCTATAATGGAATTCCCAGGGATTCATCCATTGGCCATCTCTCTTCAATCATTTTAATAGTGATATCATTCAGGCTTATGGCTTTATTTACATTAATTTTTACTGGTGCATTGTAATTGTACATGATAGTGAGATTCTTAGTGATACATTCACATATGCACATAACATCCTTTGGTCTTTTTCCTTCCTCCCTTCCCATGTACGATACTGAGATACATAGCAGTGCATTTATATATGCACATGACATTATTTAGTCTGTTTTCTTCCCTTCCCCCCTCCTTTCCCCAATTCCTTTCCATTTCTACTGATATCCTCTTTTTCATGAGGTCCTTTTTCTTTCCTATTTTCTCTCTAACTTCTGCATATGAGAGAAAACATACAGCCCTTAATTTTCGGAGTCTGGCTAATCTCACTTAGTATGATATTCTCCAGTTTCATCCATTTTCCTGCAAATGACATATTTTTTCTTTATTACTGAGTAAATATCATTTGTGTGTATATACTACATTTTCATTATCCATTCATCTGTTGATGGACATTTATGTTGGTTCTGTAACTTACCTAATGTGAGTTGTGCTGCTAGAAACATGGGTATGCACATACCACTATAGTATGTTAACTTTAATTCTTCTGGAAAGATACCCAGAAGTTATATAGCTTGGTCATATGATGGTTCCTTTCCTAGTCTATTGTGGAACATTCATACTGACCTCCATAGTGGTTGTACTGACTTACAATCCCAACAACAATGTATAAGAATTAGGCTCATGGCTTTAAATACAGTCTACACACTGACAACTCCAAGAGTTATTCCTCTGGGCCATGTCCCTTCCCTGAACTTCATACTTGTGTCTCCAGCTAGCTACCTACTTCAGAGTCCCACTGGGAAACACATCTGTCATCTAGAAATGAACATGTGGAAAAACAAACCCTTGGCATAACTCCTCTGCCCATTCCCACTGCTAAAATCTTCTTCCTGCAGCCTCACCATGTTGGTAAATAACATCCCCATACTTCTAGTTGCTTAGGACCAAAACCTTGGTATCATTTTTTTCCTTTATCACATACTTCACATCCAATTTATCAGTAAATCCTGTTGCTTGTCCTACAAGACATAACTGGAATCTACACCCTTCCTACAACTTCCTCTCCTACTGCCCGGGTCCAAACTACTCACATCATCTCTTGCCTGGATTATTGCAGTATCCTTATACTAGGTTTCCCTGAAACACATTCCCCATTACAGTTTATTTTTTATTTATTTTCTTTTTCTTTATCTTTTGGTGTATGGGGGTATTGGAAATTGAACACAGGGGCATTCTACCTCCAACCTACACCCCAATACTTTTAATTTTTTGTTGTTGTTGTTGTTGTTTTGAAATAGGTCCTTAGCCGGGTGTGGTGGTGCATGCTTATAATCCCAGTACTTGGGAGGTTGAGACAGGGGGATCACAGGTTCATGGCCAGCCTCAGTTACTTAGTGAGGCCCTCTGCAACTTAAACCCTGTTTACAAGTAAAAAATAAAAATATGCTTGGAGCATAGCTCAGAGATAGAATGTCCCTGGGTTCAATCCCCAGTACCATCAAAAAAGAGAGAGAGAAAGAGCAAGAAATAGGGTCTTCCTAGGCTGGTGAGAGTCTCACTGGTTTACTGAGGCTGTTCTTAAACTTGCTATCCTCCTGTCTCAGCCTCCCAAGTACTGGGACTATAGGAGTGCACCATCACACCTGACTACAGTTTATTTTCAAGTATCCAGAATCGACTGTTAATTAATCATATCATGTCACACATCTACTCTAAACTTTTCACTAGCTTCCCATCTCCCCCCAAAGTCAAAGCCAGAATTCTTGCAATGAAGTTCTAGATAATCTGGCACCACATTTCATTATCTCTTTGACCTCATCCACTGTGTTCCAGGAGTCCTGGCCTCTTTTCTAACCTACTAGGAAGCCTTACTATTTTTTCTGCCTACACTCTCTTCCCCCCATTCAGCCTGGTGGTTAACTCCCTCCCCTCTTTTAGGCTTCACTTCCATGACCACCCTATCTTAAATAGCTCCACATGTACCCAAAATTCTCTATATCTATTCTGCCCTTTTTAATTTTTCTTTATTTAACTGCTTTATTTTTCCCTCATTTCATTTACCAGAATCAAACTATACATTCTATTTCTTTATTGCCTGTGCTCTACCAACTCCATTTTCCCTCCACCAGATGTAAGCTGCTGAAGGACAGGGATTCTTGTCTGTTTCATTCACTTCTGAATCCCCAGGGCCTAGAACACACAGATCATGATAGGTGGTTAAGAAATAAATTTAAGAAAAGGACCAAGGAAGAGAATAAGGAATGTTTAAATACTAAGAATTTCTGTCTGTTTCGCCTGTATGGTAAATTATAAAATCAGAACTAAGTATATTTGAAATATATTTTGTCATAGAAATAATAAGATTGGTATGAAACATGATAGCTGGCTTCCTAAATACAACTTAGTATTCTACATTGGACCCTTGGAACGCTGAAAGGACATCAGTAGAAAAACTAACAAAATCCTAATAAAGTCTACAGTTAAGAGTAATTAATTATGACAAATGCATCATGGTAATGTAAAATGCTAACTAATATTTGGAGACGACGTGTAAGGAGTTCATGCAAACTTTCTGTTTTCTGCAAATTTCAAATTGTTCAAAAATTTAAAAGTTCAGTATGTTCGTGTGTGTGTGTGTGTGTGTGTGTGTGTGTGTGAGAGAGAGAGAGAGAGAGAGAGAGAGAGAGAGAGAGAGAGAGAGAGAGAATGGCCCTCCAAATATGTCTAGATCTTCGTTCCATGAACCTGTGAAGACTATGTTAGGTTACATTGAAAAGAGGAATATGGTTGTACTTGAAATTAAAGTTGTTAATAACTGATCTTTTTATTGTGGTGCTGGGGATTGAACTCAGGGGCATTCTACCTCTGAGCTGCGTCCCTAGCCCTTTTTAGTTCTTGTTTTGAAACAGAGTCTCGCTATATTACTAAGAGTCTCACTACTTTTTTTTTTCAGTATTGGGGCTTTAACTCAGGGGCATTCTACCTCTGAGCTACACCCCCAGTAATATTTTTATTTTTTGTTTTGAAACAGGGTCTCACTAAGTTGCAGAGGGCCTAAGTAGCTGAGGCTGGCTGTGAACCTATGATCTCCAAGTACTGGGATTACAAGCGTGGGCCACCACGCCCTGCATCTCGCTACATTTCTGAGGCTCTCTTCAAACCTGCGATACTCCTGTCTCAGCCTCCCCAGTACTGGGATTCCAGGTGTGCACCACCATGCCTGGCAATAAACTGACTTTTTAAGTGTGTGTGTGTGTGTGTGTGCGCGCGCGCATAGGGGAGTTATTCTGGCCGGTCAAATGAAATTACAAGGATCCTTAAATGTGGAAGAGGAAGATAGAAGGAAGTAAAAGAGAGGCGTGACATGAAAGAATTGCTAAAGAAATGCAACCTTGCTGACTTTAATGATGATGGAAACAGCCAAAGAATGCAGGAGCTGAAAATTTCAAGGAAACAGATTCTCCCCTAGAACTTCCAAAAGGGACTTTTGCCTTTCCAACACCTTGATTTTAGCCCTGGGAGACCCAGATAAGGCTTCCAATCTATAGAATTGCAACATAATGAATTTGTTTTATTTTAACTAAGTTTGAAGTAATTTATTATGGCATAAATACATTATATATATAATATATTATATATATATATAAAATCAATGATTGCTAATCACGATGCAGAAAGGTAGGCATTGTCTGTATTTTATAAAGGAAAATACTGAGCCTCACAAAACCTAGAGTCACATAGCAAGTAAGTGGCAAAACTAGGACCCAAACCAAGCTCCAATTCCTAATTTTATGCTCTATTATGGACATGCTTCCTCCCTGGTTACAGTGCAACACAACACAGAGAGCCCTATTTAACCCAAATTGTAGCTGAAATACTGTATATTTGTTAAGTTTTGAAAAGCAAAAATGACCATGGAGCCACTTTTTAATTTAAACATAAAAAGTATACTTTTTTTTTTTTTTTTTTTTTTTTTTGCGGTACTGGGGATTGAACTCAGAGGCATTCTACCTCCGAGCTACACCCCCAGCCCTATTTTTTATTCTTTATTTTGAAACCAGGTCTCACTAAGTTGCGGAGTGCCTCACTAGGTAGCTGAGGCTGGCCACGAACCCGGATCCTCCGGTTTCAGCCTCCCGAATGCTGGGATTACAAGCGTGTGCCACCACGCCCGGCTAAAAGTATACTTTTTAAAGGACATCTTTAGGTACTTTTTAAATGCACATGTGCCAGTTCTCCATCATATTCTAAATCCAGCAAAGGAAATGTCATATACTTGTGTAAGTAGTGTTTGTTTATCCTGAAGCCTGGTGCTTACAGTAAATAAGATTTAATTAAGAAAAATAAGCGGGTAGATAGTGACTTTTGTAGAGCAGCCCAGGCACTGCTGGTTTTTTTAATGGCTAATTTTACTTCAAAGCTTATGGATTCAGATGTATCACTAGTGCTGCTCTTTCCTCGCCTTGATCAGGATTGTTTTCCCCTCACAAAAGAACATTGCTCTCACTCCAAAGCAACAAAAAATTGCCCTAAGCCTCAAAGCAAAGTTTCATAATCCATTTTGTTTATTCTTTCTTCTAGTTTCTGGGTTTCTCGACTTCTTTGTCTTGGGCTCTGAGTTTTTCTATCCAGACTTAGGATATGGGCGTACATGTGTTTAGAGTAGACAAAGTACTTTCTTTTCCCATTAACTCGTTTTAATTTTGCTGCTCTCTACCCTTTGAGGTAGGCAAGGCAGATATTGACTACATATATATTACAGATAAGAAGCCAGGCGTGGTGGCATATGCCTATAATCCCAGTTACTTGGGAGGCTGAGACAGGAGGATTGCAGGTTTGAGGCCAGCCTCAGCAACATAGTGAGATTCTCAGCAACCTAGTGAAATCCTGTTTCAAAACAAAAATAAATTAAAAAAAATAAAAAGCCTGGGAATGTAACTCAGAGGTAGAATGAGTTTAATTCCCATACCACACATACACACACAAAAAAATAAGGAAACCAAAAATCAGAGAGTTGGAACAGGGACTCGACTGCAGGTCAAAGTTGGTCACTTATTTTTTGCTACTTTGCCCACAAATGTGGATCCACATACACTGGAACTTAGGGTCAGGGGGAGGAGTTGAAAACAATGAGACACAGTCCCCAAGGGGGAAAATTTGGAGGGGGTAAAACCAAGACATCAATAGTGCTGTTGTCTCTACAGGGAGGGAGAAGAAAAAAAACAATTTTTATGGGCTTTGGAGATGAGTGCATGGGTCGATGATTTGTGCCACTGATAGATGGTAGGTGAGGAAGAGGGGTGCTAAGTGGCAGGGAAAAGCAAGGAGATTCACAGAGAGGAAAGGGTGATGGATGTTCAGAATGCTGGAGTTTGTAAGTTGGCCTGGTCTGAGTGAGAAAATCCTGAAACACAAACTATATGAAAAGTATGTTAATTTGAGATTTGGCCCTAGCAGAGATCCCTAAATTTCACTTTCTAGCCCAGCCTTGCTTCTGATTATAGTCGAAAGCCAGTTCCTGTGGGGAATTGAGGAATCCGGGGGATTTAGGTCTGGACCCTGCACTTGTTCCACAGTCCCAGAACCAAAAAGCAGACTCAAAGATGTCTCTGGATTCTGTTCACTGGGATTTCTGAACCAAGTATTGTTCACATTCAGTTCTCCACACTGAGGTCAGTTAGCTAGAGCTGTTCCCACAGAAATAACCATCCTTTATGAGATGCTGAAAGACATATAACTCAAATTTACTTAATTTTCTTCCCCTTTGCTCTATTACCCCTGCCTGTTCTTACCTCTACCATCAAGTAGCTGAAGCTAGCCTCAAACCTGAGCTCCTCCTGTCTCAGCCTCCCAAGTATTGGAATTACAGGTATGCACCATGACACCTGACTCTCACCTCTGCACTCAACGACAACAACAACAACACAGTCTTCCTGACATGATTTAGTCACCAGCTTTCCTGGAATCAAGAACTTCATACATTTCTAGACCTTATTGTGTTCTTCAAATGGATATCCACATATGACCAACTCAATTATATTTTAGGAACATTTGTTTACTCAGTGAAGGATTTCTTTACATCTACAGTTTCCCTTAAAGAAGCTTATAGTATTGGGATTATGATATGATCTGTTTATCTTGTTTTTACAAAATCATGTTGGAGAAGTAAAAGAGATACTACTTATCCAAAGCATTAAGCACAATGCTTGGTGATTATTTGTGTTTCTTAACAATATTTATTTAAGCCAGGCATGGTGGTCCATGCCTGTAAACCCAGTACTTGGGAGGCTGAGATTGGAGGATTATAGGTTCAAGGCCAGCCTCAATAACTTAGCAAGGCCCTCAGCAACCTAGCAAGACCCTATTTCAAAATAAAAATGTTTTAAATGGCTGGGGTATAGCGTGGAGGGAGAATATACGTAGGTTCAATCCCCCATACCAAAAATTTTTTTTCTTAAATTTTGCCTCAATATACCCAAGTTCATAGATTCTTCTAGGATATTTTCTTCCTGCTGACTTGTATAAATTCCTAAACCTCCAAGGATAGTTTACTTATGATAGGGCTTCTTATAAACAGTGTATCTCAATCATGTTGTGAAAATTCTCATTATTTTAATCCCAGAATTTTCTTTCTTCTGTATATCCAGTTCTATTCTCTTTTGTCCTAATCATTCCGTGTTGTACATTGAGACCACATCTAACTTTGAGAAATTAAAAACCCTCCGTATATCACCTATACATTAATATTTGTATTTATTAAGTCATTCATTCATTATTTTGGTTTCAAAATTAAATTTAACAGGATGATTCCAAGTACAACATTGAACTACTCCACTTATCTAGAGTTTGGACTTCTGGCAGATTTAACCATCTGGAGCATGGCTGTATAACCCAGAAGAAAAGAAGAAAGTCTATGAGTGTTGGGGTATATAGCCTTCCAAAAGTCTTCTTGGCATGGAATATTGGTTTTAAAAGGGTGATGGTAAGTTTTATATGTCAACTTGGATATCATCCCTTATCATTATAGAAAACATTAATCTCAATGTTGCTGTGAAAGTTTGCAGATATGATTAACATCTACAATTAATTGAATTTATGAACATTATTCTCAATCACCTGGTTGGGCCATATCCAGTCAAAATACTTTAAGAACAAAACTGAGGTTTCCCTGAGGAAGAAGGAATTCTGTCTCAAGACTGAAGACTCTGCCCCTGTCTAAGAGTTTCCAGTCTGCTCTTCCTGACAGGGTTCCCTATGGATTTCAGACTTTTCTAGCCCACCTACATAATCATGTAGGCCATTTCATGCATGTAGGTCTATATCTTTTGTCCATGTGCTATTTATCTCATTCAAAAGTGCATTAAGAAGATGACAAGAAGGGGATGCTCGAAGCAGAAACACTGACTAATGAGGCTAACTGGAAAAGAGATGGCCAGAGTCACCAAATATCATGGAAACGTTAACTCAAATTGAGTGTAGTGATGACATAAATATAGAATACTGTGGAGAC